>CABEEJ010007733.1:0-17452 GCA_901482245.1 Timema douglasi | reverse complement strand
TCCCTAGCCATCACTTCCCTAGCCATCACCTCCCTGGCCATCGCCTCCCTAGCCATCACTTCCCTAGCCATCGCCTCCCTAGCCATCACCTCCCTAGCCATCACCTCCCTGGCCATCACCTCCCTAGCCATCGCCTCCCTAGCCATCACTTCCCTAGCCACCACCTCCCTAGTTATCGTCTCCCTGGCCATCACCTCCCTAGCCATCACCTCCCTGGCCATCGTCTCCCTAGCCATCACCTGCCTAGTTATCGCCTCCCTAGTTATCACCTCCCTGGCCATCGCCTCCCTAGTTATCGCCTCCCTGGCCATCACCTCCCTGGCCATCGCCTCCCTGGCACCTCTGACAAGACCAATCAAGGTCTGACAGCAAACCAAGTACAAGCAGAGGTTTCTTAAGGCACACTCTATGAATATTCTCACCAAGGCACACTTCTGTCAGGACAATTAAGGCTCCTTCACACGTTTATGTCCTCAGTGGAGTACGTGGTGGTGCGTCCCATACCGGACATGGATTGTGACATGAGCGTGTCCTACTCGCGGGTCTGGAAGGAGTCGTGGGCAGGATTGGACGTGGGTCACCGGGGCTCAGGGACTTCCTTCAAAGGTCAGCCAAACCAGTGAGTACTTGTTCGTCTTTTATTGGGGAGAGGAATACAGCCCTAGACTCGCCTTTGTCTTGCTATTTAAAAAGTTCCCTTGAAAACCTACTAATATTGTACCGGAAATGTTAAAAACAATGAATTACAAAACTACAAGAAATTGGATTCGGGTCAAATACGTTAGTTTATGAATCAGAATCTTGAATTTGCCTAAGAATTCTGAAATTTGAGTCTTGGAAAAAAAAAGGTGGTTTAAAATAACAATAAAAATTGATATAGTGATAAGATATTAACTCTTTTTATATATTTTATTTATTTCCTTTAACATTCAGACACACAATTAAGTGTTAATTTAATGGTCTGAGGTCTGGTTGTTAAGTTTGTCCTAATAGTTGTGTTGGGTTTGAACCATCAACAAGCCGTATTACACCTCTAAAACAAATTACCTATATACCTATATCATATTTTGAATCTTTAATATCATTGATCCTCTGGCAAGACATCTTGTGAATGTGAGGAATGCCAGGCCTCCACCGTGGTTCGGATCCCACGTTTAAACTGTAGGTCCTCCATTTCATCTCACAATCACCCTACCGTTACACATTAGCGTAAGTGCGTATAACCCGAACGGGTAGTAAGCCGCGGTGCTAATAATAATAATAATATCATTGAGTATTTGAGATATTTAAGGATTCAATCTCCACAGGATATTCAATAAAAATGTTCCCTCAAATATAGTAAATGTTTTAGAGAAAGACATAAATTAGCCTGCTGTTAAAATGTGTATTTTGTAGTTTTTGAACGCCTCTAAGAGTAATATTATTTTATTACCAGGGTGTATTAAGTCCGTAAAGAAACAAAAGGATGGTCAATGGTGACGGGTTGATGTTATTGGTCAGGTGCGCGGAGATCCGCGAGAACACCATCGCGTCCTTGAAGAAAGCTGCCTCGTCAGGGGCCGACCTGGTGGAGTTTGACGTGCAGCTGTCAAAGGACTTGGTGCCGGTCCTGTACCACGACTTCCACGTCTGTATCGCGATGAAGAGAAAGAAACAGTTGGAAGAGCCGGACATGTTGGAATTACCTCTAAAGGACTTGACCTTGAACCAGCTTCATTTGCTCAAGGTAATATTCCAGGGTTGGGTAGTACTCTTCTCTACTTGTCTGGGTGACCTGGCGGTCTAGGGGTAAGGTGTCAGACTTCTGTGCTGGCGTCCGGGGTTCAATCCTCGGTCCCGGCAAAGATTTATCTGATTACCAAACCCTTCCTTCACCTCTGACAAGACATCTTGTGAATGTGGGGAATGCCAGGCCTCCACCGTGGTTCGGATTCCACGTTAAGCTGTAGGTCCTCCATTTCATCTCACAATCACCCTACCATTGCATATTAGTGTAAGTGCGTATAACCCGAACGGGTAGTAAGACGCGGTGATGATGATGATGATGATGATGATGATGATAATTGTTTATGAAATGTGAAGTCGGAGAGAGAGAGATTCCAACACAGAGTGTAATTGAATGTCAACTTACCAACTAACCTTTGTTAGATCGAAGGGAGAACCTGTAAAATTCTGGGGACTTCCAAAGTGTGTTGACCCTGAGTGACAACTCCATGACGTGGGAAGACAAAGGCAGACAACGTGACAATGTTTCTAACAGGTGTTTAGTAGGTGTGTCGGCCAGTCCCATGCGTGTAACTCGTGATTTGTGTGTGCTTATCGCAGGGCAATTCCACACTCTCTGGACTCAGTAAGGTCTTCCATTTTTGCCAGCTCAGCTTTTGTGGGGTAAGGCTGAGCCGTAGACATTTTGCTGCGCCCCACTTGCTTTGTGTGTGTTGTGACTACAGAGTGGAGCTAGTGTCCGCATTCCCCCGCTCTACTTGGCCTGTCGACATTCCTTGGCTTGTATTGTTTGTAGCTAGCACAACACTTGCATACAAACGTGACTTATGTTGTTTGTAGATGACACATGCGTGTATCATTAATTCTTGTATTCTTCCTACTTGTATAGTTCCTACGTGTACCGTACCTGAATTGTACCTGCTTGTATTGTTACTTCTTGTATTCTATTTTCTTGTATTATTTCTTCTTGTATTGTTCCTACTTGTATCGTACCTGATTGTATTGTACCTGCTTGTAAAGTACCTGATTGTATTGTACCTGCTTGTATCGTTCCGACTTCTAACGTACCTGATTGTATTGTACCTGCTTGTATCGTTCCTACTTGTATCGTACCTGATTGTATTGTACCTGCATGTATCGTTCCTACTTGTATTGTACCTGCTTGTAACGTACCTGATTGTATCGTTCCTGCTTGTATTCTTTCTACTTCTATTGTTCCTACTTGTATCATACCTGCTTGTATCGTACCTGCTTGTATCATACTTGCTTGTTTTGTTCCTACTTGAGCTAATGACGCCTGTAAGACTAATATTGAGGTGTTGTGGCGCGCAGGTGTACCACCTGGCTGAGCGTTCCTCTAACCGGGTGTTCAGCAACGAAGACGAGGATGAGCACCAACCTTTCCCCACCCTCCAGCAGGCCCTGGAGACTCTGGACCCCCACACGGGGTTCAATATCGAGATCAAATGGAACATGCAGTTGCAGGTACAAGATACTCGACCTACTGTAATCTAGGTGACATCTGACCTACTGTCATCTAGGTGACATCTGACCTACTGTAATCTAGGTGACATCTGACCTACTGTAATCTAGGTGATATACGACCTACTGTCATCTAGGTGACATACGACCTACTGCCATCTAGGTGACATCTGACCTACTGTAATCTAGGTGATATATGGCCGACTGTCATCTAGGCGATATCTGACCTACTGTCATCTAGGTGACATCTGACCTACTGTCGTCTAGGTGGCATCTGACCTACTGCCATCTAGGTGATATATGTCTGACTGTCATCTAGGTGACATCTGACCTACTGTCATCTAGGTGATATCTGACCTACTGTCATCTAGGTGATATCTGACCTACTGTCATCTAGGTGATATCTGACCTACTGTCATCTAGGTGATATCTGACCTACTGTCATCTAGGTGATATCTGACCTACTGTCATCTAGGTGATATCTGACCTACTGTCATCTAGGTGACATACGACCTACTGCCATCTAGGTGACATCTGACCTACTGTCATCTAGGTGATATACAACCTACTGTCGTCTAGGTGATATCTGACCTACTGTCATCTAGGTGACATATGACCTACTGTCATCTAGGTGATATACGACCTACTGTCATCTAGGTGATATCTGACCTACTGTCATCTTGGTGATATACGACCTACTGTCATCTAGGTGACATACGACCTACTGTCGTCTAGGTGATATACGACCTACTGTCGTCTAGGTGACATACGACCTACTGTCATCTAGGTGATATCTGACCTACTGTCATCTAGGTGATATCTGACCTACTGTCGTCTAGGTGGCATCTGACCTACTGCCATCTAGGTGATATATGTCTGACTGTCATCTAGGTGACATCTGACCTACTGTCATCTAGGCGATATATGACCTACTGTCATCTAGGTGATATATGACCTACTGTCATCTAGGTGACATCTGACCTACTGCCATCTAGGTGATATATGGCCGACTGTCATCTAGGTGATATCTGACCTACTGTCATCTAGGTGACATCTGATCTACTGTCATCTAGGTGGCATATGACCTACTGTCATCTAGGTGACATCTGACCTACTGTCATCTAGGTGATATATGACCGACTGTCATCTAGGTGATATCTGACCTACTGTCATATAGGTGATATATGACCGATTGTTATATTTTTAGAAGTGGCGTAAGATGACACATTTAAAGCGGTAGTGACTCTGTTTTAGGATGGCACGTATGAAGTGTACCACCCATTCGACCTGAACATGTACTTGGACACGGTCCTGAAGGTGGTATTGCGCCATGCCGGCACACGTAAAATTGTCTTCTCCTGTTTCCACCCAGACGTGTGTACCATGTGAGTATATGTGGACATTCTAAAAGTATAGCCAACAGTGAACAACATATTACAATCACTTGTTAATAATACACACTTGTGCTACTATTCCCTTGCTGGGTTGCTTTAGGTTAAGTTGCTCCATTTGTTTCAACCATAAGTGGTAACATTCTTTCACTAAATTAACTGATGAAATTAATTTAAATTGTGGATTGGTGATGTTATGATAAACTATTAATGGATAGACTTCACTAAAGTGTTGGTCAGGGGTAGGATCTGTGCCGTGTTGACCTCCTCGGCCGTCTCAAGTAAAGCAGGGAAGGAGGAGCTACGATATGTCAACCTGTTAGTTCTACCTCCAGGTATATTCTAGACCTTGTATTTCCCGTGTAAAACCACTTACAGTTCGTGATGTAAAAAACTTGGGTGTTAACAACATAAAAATTGCAATAACATAAACATAACATAAACCTACATACATACATACATACATACATACATACATGTACATAGTAAGATCACAAAAAGAACTGTTTGAATGTACTTACTACAGTCGGCTGCTAGTTGTCTAGGTACTGGTTTTACAAACTTTGGAATGTTTAAATTGGGTTCTATAGGTCCTATTATTTTAATTCTCCCTCTTCTACTGATGATTTACATGAAACATGATTCAGAATAAATCTCACCATATTCATCTTATTCACCTTTACACACTCAACAAGCCGAGTATCCATTGTACGATATCCTAAACATAGCGAGCCTTGCACTGCTGCCGGGTTGATATGTTCCCTCAATGGCGCTGGCGCTATCCAAGTGTTAACACACGATGAGTTGCAGGATCCGACTGAAGCAGAACAAGTACCCGGTGATGTTCCTCACCCAAGGGGTGACCGACAAGTACCCGCCCTACCAAGACCCTCGGGCGCAGTCCATTCCCATGGCGGTCCATCACGCCAAGGCTACAGATATACTGGTGAGAACCCTCCCTGGTGCTAAGTACCCACGATAAGTACCCTCCCTGGCGCTACGTGCCCATGGTGACACGTTCACAATGTCCCCAGGGAATCAACGTGCACACCGAGGACATCTTGCGAGACCCGAGCCAGGTGAAGCTGGTCCTCGACTCGGGACTAATCCTCTTCTGCTGGGGGGACGACAACAACGACATGGACACAATCCAGCACCTCAAGAAGCTCGGCTTGCACGGCATCATCTACGACAAGTGAGAGAGCGACACATTTTGTTGTCATATATTCCTGACTGATAGTTGTCACCCGCTTTCAAGATAGAGATAGGTGACACACTTAAGTAGTGCATCAATGAACTTTTGAGTTTGCAACCAAGCATTCATTTTTTTCAAATAAATGCATTATTCTTAGCACATTGGTAGAACCCGAGTAGCACAAATCGTGTGTCTCGTACGTAAACAGACGCCACTAGCCGTCATAGCAGTAGTGCGGAAACGCTCTGGTCGGTGACGACAACTCACCTGTTGTCTCTCTTGTAAGAGGAGAAGGGGACTCCCCTAGTTTGGTTAGAGGTCTCACAGGTTGCGTTGTTCCAGGATCGACCAGGTCAGTCGCAAGGAGGTGAAGGAGAGCATATTCCTGGTGGAGGCCCGGGAGGCCCAGCGAGAACTGATGAAAGTGGCAGAGAACCCGTCAGACACGCCCGTGACGTCCGTCTTCCCGCCAATGGTACGGTTGCACAATGTTTCAAGGGTTCACGGAACTCACTTTCTTGAGGCTAACTGAAGCGTGAAATGTGCGCAATAGGTGTGTGCGAAGCTTTCAAACTTCAACGTGTCACTGATAAAAATATTGACGGGTAAAATACTCAATTTATGTTAAATTATTTCCATTCTGAGCTGTTTAATAGGACACACGTCAATATTGCTATAGGAATGTAATTGTAGCTTGTGATGATAACTTGATTTATCAGACTAAAATGATTATCTGTTGGAATGTGTTGTACTTTGCGAGATATTTCACATCTGAGTATAATTTATCAAAGTTTCATCCTTCCTTCGAAACATTTCGAAGATTGGAAGATTACCATGGGTGTCAAACTCAAAGACAATTTTACCTTTTATATTTGGAAGCTACTCATAACCCTATCATGTGTATTGTTTCTACACAAACACGAGATTATTTGTAATAGAGTACTTTGCTAAATCATGGTTTTAATTATGAGGGATAACCAGCGCTTACCTTAGTGATGCTGGAGTAGAAATTGTCTAAATAAAACACAAGTTAAACACTTTCTTTCACTGCCACAGGCATCTTCTTCAGGTTCAGTGTAAACTGTTATTATTGGAAGGTTTGCAAGGTTGACGCACTGTATAGATGGCAGCACTTGGACTAGTTATCTTGTAACTTGTGGATATCCACAGGAAACTCAAGACCACAAATAAATGGTTGTAGTTTTCAGACAAACACATAATTATACCACACCATCAGGCTACTGTGTTGACCCACTGCCACTTTGCTAAGAAAACAAATATAGATTTCAGATCCGCGATATTTACATGTCTTAGGCCGATAGATACTTTATTTAAAAATAATCAGCGACTCGCAAACTTTTAAGCAATTCCATTAAATTCTCGTTACAATAGAATAAAAGAAGTGACCAACGCACCGCAACAAAGGGTATTTTTTTTTTTCAATGTGTAAAAAGTAGCAGTAACCATAGAAGATTGGACTCTTTCATTCGGTCGGCCATTTTGGATCAAAGTTAAATTTTTACTATCAGTTTCAAGGCCAATTTATGGTTAAATTCCGTTCACGATAGGTTTTTACCTGGATGATGGTTCGAAAATCATATGTTTAGATTTTGGGTCGCCAACACTTGTAAAAGATCACAGTTTTATTATAAATGTAAAGATCTTTAATTACCTGTTATAATATATTACTTTTAAAATAACGTAAACTTGAGTTTTCTCATACTATTTCATTTGTTTACATAATTTCTTTTTGTCCAACTCGAAACAATATTTTAAACATAATTAAAAGAACTTATTCTTCGTTTTGGAACGTTATTGATTTTGTGTAATACAGTGCATACATCAATACCTTTTAATACAGGCATCGTATTTACTTGGAAAAGAGAAAATTGTTGTCATTTTTTTTATATACAATACATGATTTTATGATTATTTTATCGTATTTTGAAATATTTAAATATTTTCATCAACTGCGTGTCCGCATCATTGTAAAAAAAACTTGTTTACCATTATGTTCAATCTGAGGTCTCCATCTTTTTCTCTATCAAAACAAGCCTATTAACACAAGTAATCTCGCTATCAAAACAAGCAAACTCATACCAATAATTTCTCTCTTTATCATTTAATTTTACATTTTGATGTTTGAAAAGGCGACCACAGAATCTAAGCAACAATGATCGACCTCTAGACATATTCCAGTCAGTGTTTTACCCTCTTCTGATGCGGAGAGGGCCTGATTTGTCCCCGAAACTACTCTGTTGTGTTGTGAACTATTGTTCCTGTCTGTGTTGTAACAGAACTACACATTCAACCTAGAGGCTGCGCGAGAATCACTCAAGACTATGTCCACCTCCTCCTTCCTGTCGGACGTGCGGCCCGACAGTGACCAAGAGCACGCCCCGAGCAACGGCAACAGTTGATACCTCCTGGGCCGTCATGTTTACCTGGTTACAGCATTATTAATTTATTGAGCTTTAGGACTTGCCTGGTTTGCTAGAAACACATTTTACTGTTTTTGTTGATTATAATTTTAAACAAAGGTTGTCCAGAGAGATATTCAGCCATAAAATATGCCATTGTTTTGATACACAGCTTAAAACCTGGGGCTCTTTACTCTGTAAATAACTTTCTGTAGAGCAATGCGACTCTTTGTGAATCAGAGGATCATTCATGGACTTGTTGCCTGATCATGTGATAATGTCTGTCTATTTATAGGCCTTTGAATATTAAAAAAAAGGGAAATTATAATATGTACCTATATGAAACTATTGTTGTCATGCTGACCCGTTCCCTGGCTAGTTATTGTGGTGCCATCTATCAATGAACCCTTGTACTTTCATCCAGTCTGGTAGATGGAGCCACCATTCCTCTAGGCCCTATTAAATTCAAAATGGTGTTTCATTTCATTTTTGGTTTAGTAGAAGTTAAAAACCAGCACCTACATAAACTAAAAACTCTACTGGTCATAACGAATACTGAAAAAAAGATTGAATACAAAAAGTGATTTTAGAAAATATTCAGTTCTGAAACCATTATTATGTGATGTATTTTCAAGAGATGCTGAATGCTAACACAGACACGAAGGATGAAGAGAAGGATGTGAGGGAGGAGAGAAGGACGTGAGGGAGGAGAGAAGGACGTGAGGGAGGAAAGAAGGATGTGAGGTAGGTTAGAAGGATGTGAGGGAGGAGAGAAGGACGTGAGGTAGGAGAGAAGGACGTGAGGGAGGAGAGAAGGACGTAAGGGAGCAGAGAAGGATGTGAGGTAGGTTAGAAGGATGTGAGGGAGGAGAGAAGGACGTGAGGTAGGAGAGAAGGACGTGAGGGAGGAGAGAAGGACGTGAGGGAGGAGAGAAGGACGTGAGGGAGGAGAGAAGGATGTGAGGGAGGAGAGAAGGCTGTGAGGTAGGAGAGAAGGATGTGAGGGAGGAGAGAAGGACGTGAGGTAGGAGAGAAGGACGTGAGGGAGGAGAGAAGGACGTGAGGGAGGAGAGAAGGACGTGAGGGAGGAGAGAAGGATGTGAGGGAGGAGAGAAGGCTGTGAGGTAGGAGAGAAGGATGTGAGGGAGGAGAGAAGGACGTGAGGTAGGAGAGAAGGACGTGAGGGAGGAGAGAAGGACGTGAGGGAGGAGAGAAGGACGTGAGGGAGGAGAGAAGGATGTGAGGGAGGAGAGAAGGCTGTGAGGTAGGAGAGAAGGATGTGAGGGAGGAGAGAAGGACGTGAGGTAGGAGAGAAGGACGTGAGGGAGGAGAGAAGGACGTGAGGGAGGAGAGAAGGACGTGAGGGAGGAGAGAAGGATGTGAGGGAGGAGAGAAGGCTGTGAGGTAGGAGAGAAGGACGTGAGGGAGGAGAGAAGGACGTGAGGTAGGAGAGAAGGACGTGAGGGAGGAGAGAAGGATGTGAGGTAGGAGAGAAGGCTGTCAGGTAGGAGAGAAGGACGTGAGGGAGGAGAGAAGGACGTGAGGTAGGAGAGAAGGATATGAGGGAGGAGAGAAGGACGTAAGGGAGCAGAGAAGGACATGAGGTAGGTTAGAAGGATATGAGGGAGGAGAGAAGGTCTGTGAGGGAGGAGAGAAGGACGTGAGGCAGGTTAGAAGGACGTGAGGGAGGAGAGAAGGATGTGAGGGTGGAGAGTAGGACGTGAGGGAGCAGAGAAGGACGTGAGGGAGGAGAGAAGGACGTGAGGGAGGAGAGAAGGACGTGAGGGTGGAGAGAAGGCTAGTTTTGGACTATATTCAAATTTTTTTAAGCATGAGACTTGGTTTGCAATTGAAAACTATGGATTCGCGCAGGGTCAGTGTAGGAGTGTGGTACAGATTGGCTTTCCTGGATGTTGCGACAAGAAGTGAGGGTGGAGAGAGAGTGAGAGTGAGTTGACTGAGAGGAGACGATACCGGCAGGAGGCCAAGACTATAGACTTAGTACTCTTAGACTGTGTATCAAATATATGCAGACATGTTTATTATGTATTGCTGGCCGAGTTCACTAGGGGCAATATCCAAGCTTGTGCATCCTAGTAGTATTAGGGCTACTTAAATCTTTTTGGTACTAATATGCTGTATCCGAATAGTCAAGTACACTTAACATGCACTTGAGATCGAAGACTGCAACAAAATATTTGAACAGTGAAATGTCCTTTTCACACCCTTGAGTCCGCAGTGCTGCTTCCTACCAATTATCTTAGGAACTATTTTAAATGCCATCTATCAGCCCGAATTCGCTTACAGAGGCTTATTTTCACTGTATGACATTATCCAAAGCAACCAGTTTACTGCTATCCTAAGCCGAAAAGGCATATACAAAAAAAAAGTTTTATTATTTTTATACTTTAGTAAATCCTTAGGGGTCACTCTACCTATTTTACTAAGCAAAATAGTCCTATCTCAATCCTCGGTCCCGGCACAGATTTATCTGATTACCAAACCCTTCCTTCACCTCTGACAAGATATCTTGTGAATGTGAGGAATGCCAGGCCTCCACCGTGGTTCGGATTCCACGTTAAACTGTAGGTCCTCCATTTCATCTCGCAATCACCCTACCATTACACATTAGCGTAAGTGCGTATAACCTGAACGGGTAGTAAGACGCGGTGATAATAATAATAATGTTATTGAAATCCTAAGCAAAATAGCAGTATCATGCTTTCCTAAACAATATTCTCAGAGTTGTGACTTTTTGGCTTACCATTGTCAGCCTTGGTATTGAGATACGTTTATTCTGCTGAGTAAACAGGCCCAATTAACGGCCGACTGAGCCGAGATTAATGAACTGTCCTGCCCGATGAGTTGTTTTGAGATTGTAAAGTTATTAACGGCTAATTGCCATAGTTTATGCAACAAGTGGGGAAAACAAAGAGCAGAAAAGACTAGAAAATTGCACGGTAAAGATAAAAACAAAGAAGACAATAAAATATTGTATAATATCCTGAGCAGACACAGCGAAAGTTGGAGAGTTAAAATTAGAAATATTCACTCAAATAATAACAGTATACAACAAAAGCTTTGTTCTTATTGGTAAAGAGCAACAAAAAAAATCTGTCATTTGCAGTCGTATGGCATGAAGCTCTTTTTTGGGCGGTCTAAGGATTAACTTCGTCACCCGAGAATGCGAGTGTTCTCTGTCCAATTCTGTGTAAAAGAGCATTGTAGTTTGACCTTGTGTATAAACCAATGTTACCAGATGACAACTCGAGTTTGTATCTTCCTAAGTAATTATATAGTAGTCTCAATTTCACCGCAGGTGAACCATGTGCATTCCAAATATCTCACATCTAACAATTTTGGAGATAGAACACTTGCATTCTCGGGTGACGACTTGTCAGCCATTTCTACCATTTTTTGATATCTAAAAGAGATACTAAACACATAATACTGTGGCTTGATAATTGTTCGGCACAAAACATAAATTTATATATATATATTCTATCTATAAGGTTAACCAAAATGAAAGAGCTGTCACAGAAATGATGGTTAGATATTTTGAGCCAGGCCATACATTTATGGCGGACGTCACAGAGTCGAACTGTCGGTGCAAAGAATGGGCAACAAATTGTATGATTTTGCTGAAGCTGTATAATGTGCAGTAGCTCACACTGAAGTACTCGCGATGGGCCTAAACCATTTTTGATATGGTAAGACTATCCTTCTACATATAAACTGGGTCACATCGTGCCTACGCCATCCTCGCATGTAGAGGGCCACGGCACAGGAGTAAATGAAGGTAAGTGGAGTGTCTGATGGAAACAAGAAGAACATTCTCAAAAATCTTGGTTGGCTGATTGGAAGAAATCGACTGCAATTTTGGGAAATTCTTCCAGTTTCATAAGAAACGTTAAAAAAACTGATGTTGGTTCTTATGGTTACAAATCAATGCGCATTTTAAAAAGTAAATTATTTTAATTTAAATAGTGAAAATTGTTTTTAAGTGTTTTTATACAGCGTAAAGTAATGCCATATAACATTCTTTTTATTAACCTTACCTAGCCTAACTTAACTTTAATTTATTTAAGATTACACAAAATTTTGAACATTTTACTAACACTTTAAGTTAACTGGCATTGACCTGTAAAAACAGGTAATACCCGTAGACAGACAGATAAGTCATCTCTTATTACTTAATAATCAGATTTACTAAGCAAAATAGACGCATCTCATGTTTCAAATCAAATTTTAACTTTTAAAAAAAGTTATAGTTAGAAACAAAACATTACATAAAAACCTCAGATTGTAATTGAAAAATGGGTGCGGAATGTAATTTAACAAAATTGCTTATAGCTGAAAATTTGCATTTCTTGATAAACACATTTTTCTTCTTCGAAGGGCAGAATATTTAAAGTGCGTTATTGTATATCACATTACTCTACGAGCTCTCTCTCTCTCTAGCAGATGAAAAATCAAACAATTGCCGATCAAACACCGCATTGACGACGTGTCAAGGGTAACTTGCTGTCGCCCTTTGACTCAAGGGCGTGTGAGGGGCGCATTACCACACTTGGTGACTATTTGGACAGATCTGCACTTGATCACGTGATTGCTAATGCAACTATCAAGTGAACGTCAAGAGTCGACGGCACGTGAAGTCGACTATTCGGACACAGCCCTAGTGTTCAGGGTGACCTGGCGGTCTAGTGGTTACGGTGTCAGACTTCTGTGCTGGCGGCCGGGGTTCAATCCTCGGTCCCGGCACAGCTTTATCTGATTACCAAACCCTTCCTTCACCTCTGACAAGACATCTTGTGAATGTGGGGAATGCCAGGCCTCCACCGTGGTTCGGATCCCACGTTAAACTGTAGGTCCTCCATTTCATCTCACAATCACCGTGTTATCTGTCTCGAGAAGAGACAAGATTAGGGATTACACGCGATTGTAGATAACAGAAAGTGTGTGGGTGAGAGGCAAACAAACAAAGAAAGCACTTAAAGGAGGAAGATGAAGGCACTTTACTACCTGTTCAGGTTATATGCATATATTTTATTTAGCTATGGATGAAGGTTGAATTGAGAGGAAGTGTACCTTCATTTGTGTGGAGGCAAAGTGGAAAACCATTTTATAAAGATCACCCTACACAGACCTGGGACATCAGCAAGCTTTTCTACTGCAAGAGTGACGCCTTAGACCATGCAACCACCAAAGAAGGTGAAGAAAATGTTATAAAATGCTGAGAAACAAAATTGTAGTTGTCTTAAAAAAAGAGGGCAGCCTCCGTGAGCAAGAGATTGTCGTGCAGACATTTAGCTCTAACACAATATTTAATATTAAGATGCATTATTTTCAAAATAAAGTCAAAATATTCCTTAATAGCCTTGTGATTAGTTTTATTAATAGAAAGAAAAAAATTATGAAACAGTAACATGAGATCATTTGCAACAACTTTTTAATTGTATTTGTGGGGCTATGAGACCAGTCTCGATGGAGAAGGTCTTTATATTTAGCAATCCTCTAACAAACAGTAATTTTTTGATAGGCTCACAACAGAACATTTTAAGATATTTGA
Organism: Timema douglasi; assembly: GCA_901482245.1. Lineage (NCBI taxonomy): Eukaryota > Metazoa > Arthropoda > Insecta > Phasmatodea > Timematidae > Timema > Timema douglasi. The sequence goes on along the minus strand of CABEEJ010007733.1, from coordinate 3,667 downwards.
GAACTATCAGCGAGTTTTCCTCTTTACCTTGATTTTAGAAGTTTGATAGTTTTCTTATTGATATGACAAAAGGTGACAGGTTAAAAGGAGTATAAGCGTAGTCAGAATAGAGAAGTACTTATAGAAAACAACACAGTGCATCGTATTTTAAGCCGGGAGTGGCCTGACGGCAATCAATACTTTCTCGATGACAGGTGGCCACCTTAACAAAACATTACTTGTTCCTATCTATGTGTCCTATCATTCTTTACCTTTTTCTCCCCTTTTGTTTTGTTTTTTTGGTTTTCTTTTTTAGGAAGTCGCGTTGCGCGTTTCACACTCCTCCCTGATGAGTTCCGATAGAATGAAACCTAGGTCAGGGGATTGGGTGGTGACGATCAATTTTTTTTAAGAGGTAACCATTACCTCTTTGTCCATTGGCAGCAGTGTAAAGTGCGAATTGTGTTGTTCTTTTCATTGTAACAGCCATATTGTGTTCGTCCCTTTTATGTTTCTATCCAACTTTCCTGCACCTTCTTTCAAATATCTTAACACAACATTAATAATTACTCTTTTTACAGGAATAAAAAGGACTTAGGTTTAAGGCACCTTCAATTTATCGACCAAGATTTGGTTCCCAGGATAGGACCGAGCTGGCCGTGCCGGTGTATAGATCCTTTTTCAATACATGCAATAAAGTTTCAAGTCATATTATTTACAAAATTGTTGGTTTATTTATTTATTTACTCAACAAGTATTATTCCAATTAAAAACTATTCCTACTCGATCATCGTTTCTTATAAACTAACAAACATTCACACATCTAGATCTTTGAGTGCAGACCTCGAACAAATCTGCACGCCATAAATACAACAAACTGGGGGTGCGCGAGAACCGATTCGAGACAAGAACACTTTCTTTGGAACGATGAAAATGTAAATATACAGTTTATAGCGCTCCTTTTGACAGTTGAGCTGGCGCTTACTTTAGATTGTCTTATAGTTCATTCAAACACTCGAGATGTAACTCGTACACATTTTAAATGCAATTAATAAAATGGTGACAGGTAGTTACAATGAACACCATTTATTATTTAATTTTGTAGTGTATTAATTTTTTATTTCAAAGTTTGGTATTTATAACCAAAACATTTCTCAAAGAAGGCCGTTTTGTGACAAAAAGTGCAGCCTACTTTCAGATATTTACGGTATTATTAGAAATAATAGATTCTCGGTTTGGTTTCTCAACTTTTCGAGATTCGTTCCAAAGTTCCAAGTATTTGCAGGTCCCGCACACCCCTAGTAAACTATTGCACAATACAAGCTTTTCATAAAAATAGAAAAGTAACAACAACCGAACGGCCCGAGCTCGAGAGCCCGAGTGTATGAGTATTTCACAGTTACATATTACAACGCTGGCGAGTTACAACATTGTTTATATTACAGATCCCCTCCCCCAATTGTTTATTACTTTGTCAAGATGTATCACCCTTCAATGATAACCAATGAAAGGAGGTTAGGAGGGTAGGGCCTAAACCCCAGAAAACTGCAGGCTTTGCCCTCCTAACCTCCCCTCACTGTTTAATTAATATATATCTGTTTAGCGCCATCTTTCCTTCGCTCGTCGCTAAACAAACACCAAAATAATAGATATAAAGATAATCAGGGCCGCGATGATTATGACCCGACAAATGCTTCCTGTTTGAATCCAACATGTCCAAACATTTAAATGTGCCGTCAAAATTTAAAAAATATAAACATCAGCAAACGGTGAAAAGATCACTTTTTTCAATTCGCAAACGAATCGTATTATATATTATGAAGTATTATCAAAACCGAGTCAAACTTTAAATACTAAAAAAAATATATATATAAAAAATAAAAATTAGAATTAGCATTTCTATATAAACGACAAAATACTATATTGCAACGTTATTAACATATTCCATTGAAAAATGCTGTAAGTCAAGTTACTATCACGCATGCATGCAATATGTGATGTAGTCTCCGCTTACTTCGACTCGGCCGGTAAGAGAGCGCTTCCGTGTAATCCGAGGACAAACAGGATGTACATAACACCAATTAAAGTGAACATGAATGTGTATTTTTGAATCGAAGCCATAGCTGTGGACTATTCAAAGTGAAATCGAAGTAGCACACGCTCCAAAGTATGATCGCTAAACGCTTGATTTGAATGTTTCGACAGCTCTCACGAATGCATATTTTTAGCCACGTGTATTCTTCTCGACCTTGCGAAGGTTCTGGCCACCATTGTTGTTATCGTACTAGAACTAAACGACAGTTGGATTAAATAGACACCGGAGGACTAGCGGGCCGCTGAGATTAAATACACGCCTCTTAGTGCCGAGATAGCCAGGTCCTGATAACCAATGAACAAAAGAAAACCCCAGCGAGAAAATAAGACAGGTACACAGAGAGGGTGTCCCAGGACATTGAGAGAACAACACAGCTTGGTCTATGACGGGGCGTGACTACTGCGACGCCTCAGGAACGCCCGACCATTGAGCGGATACACTCTGGCCAGGAGTATGAGTGACGAGGCGAGCGCCAGCTGGACCGGCGCCTCTGATCCTCCGGGGAGCCGTACAAACACCGTCTCTACAGCGGCCACTCCGTCGTCCGTCGGCTCTATCGCCACGGGCCGCACTTCTCCCACCCCTGTCAGATATTGCTGTTTCCTCTTCTTCCGGTGGGGGGACTGTGTCGAGGGGGGGGTCACCGCCCCGGAACTGTCCAGAACCAGCGTCACCGACGCAAAGGGTCGCTTGGCCATGTGCAGCATCTCCACCACGTGTCTCCTGCGCGCACGCCGGACGTCCGCGGCTTGTTTCGCCTTCCAGGCCACGACGCACGCGGCCAGGAACAGGAAGAAACAAGAGAAGAACACGGAGAAGAAGACGAAGAGGTCGATGTGGAGCTGATCCTGACGGAAAAACACCACACCGTAGCTGGGCCGCGTGAGGGACTCCTCCGGCCCCGCGCCGGTGGCGGTGAGCGCAAGGTAGAACCGCGTGGCCTGCAAGTCGTGACGGTCCTGTGGCAAGGTGAGTACAAGTCGATCCCGAAGTCCCCTCACCAAAAGGAAGGTGCTCTTTTGGTTGACTGTGACGAAGGTGGTGAGCCCTCGCCCCTCTCTCTCCATCACTACAAACACCTGCTGGGACCAGTGGGAGTGGTCGGTACCGTTGGCGGTGTCCGTGCCAGGAGGCAGGAGCTCGACGCTGTTAAGACGAACCGCTGCACCCCCAGAGAAGTCATGGTACTCGTCATCACGCCAGTGGTAGCGAGGATCCATGTCAACCTAGAGATCGTCATAAGACTCACTTTGGTGGACAGTTTTACTTTCATATGGTTAGTTTTCAGTTTACTGTTAGTTGGGACACTGACCACTTGTGCGCCGGTGCTGCTGTTGATGTTGACGACGAACGTGTCGTCCCGAGGGCTGAGGAAGAGATCCAGGGCCCCCTGAGTGACATCCACTATCACTCGAATGTCCACGTTCATGAAACGTGGCTGGACCACAAAGAACGCTGTCTGCCCGGGATACAGCGGTTTGGGCTTCATCTTGCACTCCTCTGGGGACAGTAACAACGGCCGTTTGTTGGGAGGTATATATTACTTGCTATGGCAGTAACAACGGCCGTTTGTTGGGAGGTATATATTACTTG
>CABEEJ010007732.1:0-28413 GCA_901482245.1 Timema douglasi | reverse complement strand
GAGTAGTGGTATCAGGGTTGGGATATAGGTGGTATTATGGTTAGGAGAGTAGTTGTATCAGGGTTGGGATATAGGTGGTATTATGGATAGGAGATGAGTGGTATCAGGGTTGGCATATCGGTGGTATAATGGCTGGGATATGGTGGTATCATATTAGGGATATCGGTGGTATTATGGCTGGGATATTGGTGGTATAATGTTTAGGAGACGAGTAGAATCATTGTAGGGATATCAGTGGTATCATACTAAGTAGTTTAATCAAGAATATATGTTATTTTTGATAATCAAAAGTTAAGTAGGCAATAGGCATATATCAAGTAAACTTCCTTCTATTGAAGTGTGCTGTGATCTGCCCCATGACTATGCTATGCCTGTTTCTAGTATGTTAGTCTATCTGTGACTAGATACAAATGGGAGGACTGCAGTAGTCACAGGGCCGGTTTTCCTCTTAGGCCGATTAGGTTTTGGCCTAAAGCGGCACTATTCAGGGGGAATGAAGGCAAATATATTTTTTAATTGTGTTTCATATTTTAATATTTCATCTACCACATGGAAGTGTAAGGTCCTAGGCTCGTCCCCCCACAACACGATACCCAACTTGTTCTGACCTACCTAGTACCGGCACCAGCAAACTGTCAAATGCTTTTAGTTTATGTTGTGTTACTGATCGCACGCGGAATACAGAACATTACTTGCTGTGCCGGTGGCCAGTTCTGACTGAATACAGTATTTATTTTATGATTCGCATGTACACAGTATACTTTTACTATTTAGATATGTTTAAAGTTGTTAATGTGTCCTTGTGTAAGTTTCGTAACTCTACTAACTATAGCGTATGTGTGAGTCCACGTTCCGCGTATGTTGACTGCGTGGGTGCTGTTGCAAAGTGTTTACGTAAGAAATGAGTAGCCAAATGGCAAGACTTTGTAATGATACTGATTTGGACCCCTCTCATATATTAAAAAAGTTATGAATGAAGTGCATTTTTCTTTAAACTCTTGTATGAAAAATATATTTTCAATAGGCCTACTTCATCCATGGAGAATCACGTGATTTTATAATTTATGTCAAAGAATTGCACCATTTAAGCTTATATTTTTCTTTCAAAAATCAACTCCGTAGTGTTTACCAAAAAAGCAAGTGACGCTAGCTCCCTCTACCGAATAGGAAGCTATCCTTCACAACACCTGTCACCAGGACTCTTTCGATTAGTTGTTTTTGACACTGGTTACAAGAGGTCCTAGAGGCAAGGGGTAGGTCATATATAAGCCGCTTGTGCGTATGAATCCATTACAGTGGACAGCAATACACAAGAACTTTGTAATAAAACAGAACTCGGTAATATAGCAGTAATACAAAATGTTAACAGTGCCGGTAGCATAAATCTACAGAACGTTGTAATAAATCAGTGCCATTATCTTAATAAATCTTGAGCAATTTTAAAGGTCCTACTTATTTAATAAGTGTAAGAAGTATCATAGTAATTGACGCTAGATCACGGGGCTATAAATACCTATTATCTCCCATCGCGGACGCGTATCATAACTTAGTAGTGCTACTGACCATCACAGAAACAATGCTTCCAGAGCAGATATTTTCAACATCAACTGGTGTTAATTTACGTAAGAGTGACAATAACATAGCTCTAGCTCTATATTCCTAAGATGACGTAAAATGTGCGATTGCAATAGGAGGACCAGAAAATGCAGCTGCCAATCATCAGGGGCGTATTTCCGCACATTGTAAGGACCCAGGCCTATGGCCGGAAATTAATAATAAATTACGAGATTGGCAGTTCACGGTGTTGAACAAAACTTGGACGCAGACTTCAGTGTTTCAAAGCTCAAGTATCCTGATAGAGAAAGTCATATTAAAATAATCCTTTTCTCGAAAACTTCATTCTGGGTAGACACAAGTAAGACATTGGCCGTTGTACTCGCCATCGAAGTTCTATGTTTACTATGTTTTTCGCCTGCTGTTTGGTGAAGAAAAAAAATATGTTTATTTCAGGGTTTAATGACTGGAAAAATGCCTCTACAAGAGTACAAATCACAAGAATATATAAAGGTATAGTTTAAAAATTCAATTAAAAACCAAAATTATGATGAGAATCTTAAAATGATACATGAAGCTTATCGCCTTCCTTTAGGAAAGGCGGAACGGTAGGGGAGCGACATTTTGACGAGGGCCTACGGGCAGCAAGGTAGTAAATCCGGCACTAATAAAAGACATGTGATTCATGGCGATCTGAAATTAGATTGAGTGTGCTTTGTTATAGAACATTGGACGTTATTTGTAATAAGATTATTGGAAAATAAAAAGTTTGAAATATCTTGATATAACTAAACCAATCAAAATCAAGAGAAACTTAAATAGTCCAATTTTCATAGGACATTTCATAGGGGATTCCTTATATGACAAAAAAGTTACTAAATCTACTTTAATATATGTCTACATCAAGTTATGTTATCTGCAGCTGTCGCTTTTCATATATATTTTCAACTCATAAAATAACAACAATGATATAGTAAATAATGCTATCGAAGTTGACAGCAGTAAACTGTATTTGTATTTTATTAACGGTATTAACCTCGGAAATTGGGTTGTAGGTGTGTATGCAATGTAATCAGTTAGCGGCAACTCATATGACAGATACCAGCTGTTGGTGGAGAGCTGAGCTGCTCTATCCTTGTATTCCACTGACAGCTCATGTGACAGGTACCAGCTGTTGGAGGAGAGTTGAGCTGCCATATCCTTGTATTCCACTGACAGCTCATGTGACAGGTACCAGCTGTTGGAGGAGAGCTGAGCTGCTCTATCCTTGTATTCCACTGACAGCTCATGTGAAAGGTACCAGCTGTTGGTGGAGAGCTGAGCTGCCATATCCTTGTATTCCCCTGACAGCTCATATGACAGGTACCAGCTGTTGGTGGAGAGCTGAGCTGCTCTATCCATGTATTCCACTGACAGCTCATGTGAGAGGTACCAGCTGTTGGTGGAGAGCTGAGCTGCCATATCCTTGTATTCCCATGACAGCTCATATGACAGGTACCAGCTGTTGGAGGAGATCTGAGCTGCTCTATCCTTGTAATCGACTGACAACTCATGTGACAGGTACCAGTTGTTGTTGGAGAGCCGAGCTGCTCTATTCTTGTATTCCACTGACAGCTCATGTGACAGGTACCAGCTGTTGGTGGAGAGCTGAGCTGCCATATCCTTGTATTCCCCTGACAACTCATATGACAGGTACCAGCTGTTGGTGGAGAGCTGAGTTGCTCTATCCTTGTATTCCACTGACAGCTCATATGACAGGTACCAGTTGTTGTTGGAGGAGAACCGAGCTGCCATATCCTTGTATTCCCCTGACAACTCATATGACAGGTACCAGTTGTTGGTGGTGGAGAGCTGAGCTGCCATATCCTTGTATTCCCCTGACAGCTCATGTGACAGGTACCAGTTGTTGTTGGAGGAGAGCCGAGCTGCTCTATCCTTGTATTCCACTGACAGCTCATATGACAGGTACCAGTTGTTGTTGGAGGAGAGCCGAGCTGCTCATATCCTTGTATTCCCCTGACAACTCATATGACAGGTACCAGTTGTTGGTGGTGGAGAGCTGAGCTGCCATATCCTTGTATTCCCTTGACAACTCATATGACAGGTACCAGTTGTTGGTGGTGGAGAGCCGAGATGCCATATCCTTGTATTCCCCTTACAACTCATGTGACAGGTACCAGTTGTTGGTGGTGGAGAGCCGAGCTACACTATCCTTGTATTCCACTGACAACTCATGTGACAGGTACCAGTTGTTGTTGGAGGAGAGCTGAGCTGCTCTATCCTTGTATTCCACTGACAGCTCATATGACAGGTACCAGCCGTTGTTGGAGGAGAGCCGAGCTGCCATATCCTTGTATTCCCCTGACAACTTCATATGACAGGTACCAGTTGTTGGTGGTGGAGAGCTGAGCTGCCATATCCTTGTATTCCCCTGACAACTCATGTGACAGATACCAGCTGTTGGAGAGCTGAGCTGATCTATCCTTGTATTCCCCTGACAACTCATATGACAGATACCAGCTGTTGGAGAGCTGAGCTGCTCTATTATTGTATTCCCCTGACAACTCATATGACAGGTACCAGTTGTTGGTGGTGGAGAGCTGAGCTGCAATATCCTTGTATTCCCCTGACAACTCATATGACAGGTACCAGTTGTTGGTGGAGGAGAGCCGAGCTGCTCTATTCTTGTATTCCATTGACAACTCATATGACATAACTCATGTGACAGGTACCAGTTGTTGTTGTTGGAGAGCCGAGCTGCTATATCCTTGTATTCCCCTGACAACTCATGTGACAGGTACCAGTTGTTGGTGGAGAGCCGAGCTGCTCTATCCTTGTATTCCACTGACAACTCATGTGACAGGTACCAGTTGTTGGTGGAGGAGAGCTGAGCTGCTCTATCCTTGTATTCCACTGACAGCTACCAGTTGTTGGTGGAGGAGAGCCGAGCTGCTCTATCCTTGTATTCCACTGACAGCTCATATGACAGGTACCAGTTGTTGGTGGTGGAGAGCTGAGCTGCTCTATCCTTGTATTCCACTGACAGCTCATGTGACAGGTACCAGTTGTTGTTGGAGGAGAGCTGAGCTGCTCTATCCTTGTATTCCATTGACAACTCATATGACAGGTACCAGTTGTTGGTGGAGGAGAGCCGAGCTGCTCTATTCTTGTATTCCACTGACAGCTCATGTGACAGGTACCAGTTGTTGTTGGAGGAGAGCTGAGCTGCTCTATCCTTGTATTCCATTGACAACTCATATGACAGGTACCAGTTGTTGGTGGAGGAGAGCCGAGCTGCTCTATTCTTGTATTCCATTGACAACTCATATGACAGGTACCAGTTGTTGGTGGAGGAGAGCCGAGCTGCTCTATCCTTGTATTCCACTGACAACTCATGTGACAGGTACCAGTTGTTGTTGTTGGAGAGCCGAGCTGCTATATCCTTGTATTTCCCTGACAACTCATGTGACAGGTACCAGTTGTTGGTGGAGGAGAGCTGAGCTGTCATATCCTTGTATTCCCCTGACAAATCATATGACAGGTACCAGTTGTTGGTGGAGGAGAGCTGAGCTGCTCTATCCTTGTATTCCACTGACAGCTCATGTGACAGGTACCAGTTGTTGGAGAGCTGAGCTGCTCTATCCTTGTATTCCACTGACAGCTCATGTGACAGGTACCAGTTGTTGGTGGAGGAGAGCCGAGCTGCTCTATTCTTGTATTCCACTGACAACTCATGTGACAGGTACCAGTTGTTGGTGGAGGAGAGCCGAGCTGCTCATATCAATGATGAGCCTCAAGTCCAGATTGTGTTGCAGCAACTGATCCAGTCCAATACTACCAACCTCTCTGGGATACATAAACCTCAGGAGAAACTGTGTATGTTGGTCATGTCCTTGCACCCTCAGGAGCTGTGTACCCTTCACTGGCAGTCTGCTCTTAAGGTGAGTAGGACTCTCCACTACTCACTGGCAAGCTGCTCTTAAGGCGAGTAGGGCTCTCCACTACTCACTGGCAAGCTGTTCTTAAGACGAGTAAGACTCTAAACCACTCACTGGCAATCTGTTCTTAAGACGAGTAGGACTCTAAACCACTCACTGGCAATCTGCTCTTAAGGCGAGTAGGGCTCTACACTGCTCACTGGCAAACTGCTCTAAGATGAGTAGGACTCTACACTACTCACGGGCAAGCCACTCTTAAGGCGAGTATTGAGCTACCTCAAACAGCTTTAAGTGTTTCTAGCTCCATTACTATCAGAAGGTAGCATTATATTAAGTTAATAACACTATTAGTAAACATAGTAATTAACTTGTTGGATATTATTTCAGTTTGTGTTTGAAGAGATCTTGGAAGGAGCTGAAGGTACAGTTGAAGTGTGGATTCAGAAAAGAGGGCTTCCTCTTATGATCTAACATCTACTTTTGCTGTAGCACATTCTTTATATTATATACCTTATATTTTATACCAAGTAGCCTCTCCTAATTTATACACACACATTGTTCTATCACTAATGTTTGTTTGATTAGGGCTTGTATGTACACATTGGCTTGAGAAGAAGCTCCCCTAGAATATAGGCTGCATCCATAGCAACACCACTTTAAAACAGAAAACAAATGAAGAGCTCGTTCCCAAAACCAGTTCAGTCCAAAATTAATGAAAATAATAAGTTAATTCTAAAAATGAGTAGTTTTTATCTTGTTCCTTCAGCCAAGAGAATAAGCTGTGTCCTCTTAAAACAAGCGGACTTTGTCTGAGATCTTAGTGAACACAGGTTCAGTCCACACTTCTCCCCGTAACTAAACAAGTTCAGTCCTCTGCACATGCGTATAATACCGTTATATCATTAAGTGTGTGGTGGCAGGGTTAGTAGTTTCGAGAGTTCAACCACACAAGATGGATGATTTAGACATGCAGCAGACTTGCTTCACTAAGTAATAGTGAATCTTCTAAGGACATTAGGGTTTCAGAAAGTGATGACTACGTCCCAGAAACTGATAGTAGTGATTCAGAAGTTGAAAGTGTTTATACACCAGTGTGACAAAATCAACAAAGGAAAGAATCTTAGGTATGTATATTGTACAGGCTATTTTAATATGATTTTGGGAATATTATACACATTTTAGTCCAACTAAAGTAGCGGTTCTCAAAATGTGGGCGTGAATTTGTTAAAAGGGGATGCAAGGTATTTTTCTGGCAATAAATTATTATTTTAAAGAAGTATCAGCTCCAGTCTAGAAAACCGAGATTGGAAAGAAAAAAAATCACATTGCTGACACACTTAACTTTACCTGTGAAACCAGGTGGCAGTCGCTCAGTCAGAATATTTCGCTCATGCACTTGCGTATGACCCGATGCTATTGTTAAACATTGTCTAAATTCTAAAACTAGGATTTGTTTTAAAACCAAATACTTGAAATATTACCTTTCATTTCAGCTATAATAGATGCACAATAGAAATTTTCACTGAGATACTTTTAATATTGTTGAATTTTTGTTGTTGTTGCATATTACAAATTCTCCAAATGTGGAATATGAATATCGACATCGGATTCAGCCAGCAATCAAAGGTAGAAAGAGATTTCATGAGACAAGAAAACATACATCAAAATCTAAGCGCTACAAAAATGATGGGAAAGTACCAAAGATTAATTGCACGCACGAACACAACCAAAATAGGGGTTGCTCTGCTGGCATATTAGGTGAAGAAGAGATTAATTTGTTTTTTAAAGTGTTATATAAACTACCTTCTAAAGTTGATCAATACAAACTTCTCTTGTGACATATGACTGGAAAAGAACCAGTTTCATGACACAATCGTAATGCTGAGTGTGTTAGAAAACATCCTTTGCAAGGGAGATACACTGTTCTGTCTGCCAATGGAAAATTAGTGCCTGTTTGCTGTAATACATTCAAGACTTTAGCATGCATAGCACGCAACAGACTGCTTCATTTGTTTCGCTATGTTGAAGCAGGAACATTGACATCACCAACAGAAAGTCGTGGTGGGATGACAGAAAGGCATAAACAGATTTATGAGCTAATGACACAAAGCATTGTTGAAGATATTCAGCGCTACAAATATCGTGTCGTGAAAGTCAATACGGTAGAAATAAATCTGTTCGTGGATACTTACCACCAGATCTAAGGGTAAAGAAAACGTGGTGAAATTTTCGAGAATCCCAAGTAAGCCAAGGAAAATCTTGCTGTTTGTATGATAAATACTGGAGAATATTTTCAACTCAATTAAATCTTGGGTTCGACAATACTTGTACTGATGTGTATAGCTATTGTGAAAAGTCGAAGCTAGTAGAAGATAATGATAAAGATGCAACGAAGAAGTTGGATATTCAAACTCAACGACAACTCCATAAAGCGAACGCTCAAGCATTCTACTCACAACTGCAAATAGATCCACCAGAAACTGTAACAATATGTATGGACTGCCAACAAAATCAACCCATACCTAAATTATTTGTAACTAAAGTGTTTTACTCACGACAAGTGTGGCTATTCAATTTACGTATTATTCACAAGGTGCCATCAAGGTGAGACTCCAGGAAGAGATAAAACATTCCAAAATATATAGCTGGTTAGAGACTCGACAACAGTCATCAAACGAAGTTGTTTCAGCACTGAAGCATTCTCTAAATGGGTAATTAGATGACTTACCGCTCAGTCTCTACCTTACGCCTTTTTACGGACAATGCAGCATCACAAAACAAAACAAATGTATTTTTTCTCGCATCTTTCGTTAGATCTTCTAGTCAGGTAAAGGAGATTCATCACTACTTTCCAATTTGTGAACACAATTACATGCCCTCAAACTGATTTTTGGTCGAATTGAGAAGGATCTTCGTAAGCAAGAAAAAATAGTGGATCCTAATGATTACTACACTTTATATAGGAAACATATATCTGTTGAGTGTTATGAAATATAGTGGTGTTTGATTTTAAAGCTGCTGCAGACAACTCACTGAAGATAAAAATGTCATTTACATTTTCAGAGGTTTGTGTCATACTTTTTTTTATAATTTAGCACCGCGACTTACTACCCCTTCGGGTTATACACTTTAAGTACTAATTACGCTAATGGATTAGGAATTGGGAAGGTTGAATTAGAGAAAGTGAGCCCACATTGGTGTGGAGGGAGAGTGTAAAGCCATTTAGGAAAAACCACCCCCAGTTCACCCGACCGAGATTCGAATCTCGATCTCCTCGTCCTCAGCAGTCGAGCTCAACACGACTAGCGCGTTAATTAACTACATGTGTGTCATACGGTTCTGGAAGAGTTCAAATAGAAAGGTCACTGTCACTGTAAGTTCAAACTACAACTGGGGTGGAACGGAATTGAGTGTTCTAAAGAAAGGGAAACAGTTTACTGGCTGCAATACAGTTTTGCCTGGTGAGAGTAGAGTATCCCATGAAAAGGCAAAAGACGTGCAGAAATTAATGGAATCCATACAAGTCCCTGAATTTGCAAAATATTTCTAAAAAGATGTTTTAAGTGTTACATGTGTGGTAGATGAAGGTGATGTTCAAGTGTATGATATGATGAGAACTTCGAGTACCCCCAATTATCTTTGATGCCTTAATATTTTAACAGCATTATGTGCTATTTATTTAAATAGTCTATTGTTTTGAGGTAAATGAAGATTATGTTTAAGTGTGGGATGAGAATTTTGAGTAGCCCCAATGATCTTTGAAGCCTTTTTAATGCTATCACAGGCACAAGATTATGAAACAATTACTAATTATTTAAATAAAACCATTGTTTTATTATATTTGTGAGTAATGATTACATTCCTCAATCCTAAATAAGAATATTCTAAATTTGTAGACATGATTTCATACTTGATCTCAATAATAATTTAGGTGATAAGTTTGAAAACAAGTTCAGTCCATGGACTCAACTTATTTCGGGTTGGATTGAAACATGTAATTCTCTTTACCGCCACATGTGAAGTGGTGAGATTTTGTAACAATGTTCAAAAGAGATACATATATTCTTTGGAGTAGCGGGGAAACATGTGGAAATTAAAAATTCAAAGCAGTTTAGTTGGTACAGTATTTTGTCTCTCCTGAAAATTTTAAAAAATAGACTGAACTGGTTTTGGGAATAAACTCTTCAGATATTTTATTAATTGTGATAGTCCCTGTTCTCTTCGCCAGCATTACTATCTTTGACGTTGTTTGTTTCCCAATCCTTGGATAAGTGCTTTTTAACAATTGTGTTACAACTTCTGGACTCTTCGAATAGACAAATGCATGAAGACGTGTGTAAGAAAGTGGAGGACAAAGAGGAAAGTAAAAGAAACCATAAAAAGGCGGCCATTGACAATATAAAGGTTGAGTTTCAAGGGAAATAGGAAATATTACTAAAGACAGCTGAGTTCCATTCATAACATGAACATGTCAACATAATACAGGAAGATATATTATGAATATCACACTTGACGTAAATAAGAACAATACTTTTTATCCAATACATGTTACAAGAATAAAAAATAGTTACAGTACTTTAAGCTTGGTTCTGACTAAACATTATTTACACTTCCAACAAACCCTTCATCAATATTAAAAATATGTACTTAACATTTATATAATTGCATTAAGAATGTTTTTACATGTCATTTAATAAATACAATATAATTGTAGAAAATGAAGCACAAATAAAATTAAAAACATCAACACTTCAATATTTTACTGCCACATGGCGTCTTACTCGGGAAGTAGCAGAATTAAGTGGGCTGTCTCTGTAAGCAAGAAATTGCTGCACAAACATTCAGCTCTGGGTAACACAATATTTAATTATATGATGCATTATTTCAAAATATGGTTTATGCCAAAATACACTTAAAAGATTTCTTAACAATTCTATAATTTGAGTATTTATAAAAAAAATTGAAAATGTTACAGCAGATTTTCAATGACTTTTTAATCACATTTGCGGCAATATGAAACCAGGCTTGATGAAAAAGGTCACTAGATCTAACCGCCTTCTAACTAACAGTCATTTCTTGATAGGCTCACTAAAAGAAATATAAAGATATTTGAGAACTAGCAGCAAGCTTTTATCTTTACCTTGAGATGAGAAGGTTTATAGTTTTCTTTCCCCTGTTTCTTAATGATATGACAAAAGGGAGTATAAACTTAAGACACTAGAGTGGTTCTAGAAAACAACACACCCTAACACATTTAATTCATGTGTCATACTTTTTCACTGACCAAGGCGGAAGCCTTAACAGGAAATTGGATTCAGTGGTGCCAACTTAATTGTTGAGGGATGGAAACTTCTTTGCTGGATTAAAAATTCCCTTCAAGTTTTGCTATTGTTATTATTGAATGCATTAGGGGAATTTTTAGTCCATCTGATAAGTTTTAATTCTTTAACAACTAGGTTAGCACCACTGAAGCCAACCATCTGTTCAATCTATTATACTTCCTGTGGCATTGAACTATTGAAGTGTTTTTAAATATTATTTGTATTTTATTTTCTAATATTCTGTTATATTTATTAATTAAATATGTATATACACTTTACAAATATTCAATATTAGCATGTTTTTTTATTTATTTGAGGTGTTTAATGTGCCTTTTCCAAATCGACTGATTATATCTGCACACAACTTATAATCTAACATAAATATATAATAAACACAACACCCAGTCTTCGGCTGTTAATTCATCAACATGAAGAAAGGGGAAACACACATTTCACCAATGATATAAAAATTCCAGCCATTCCAGGAATTAAACCTGGGTTGCTTAGCTCAGCAGACAGAGCTCGGCTGAGCTAATGTGTCAGAACACTATTAAAATAAGTTAGCAGTAAATTTGCAATATTACTATATTAACACTCAACACCCACAAATTGAATAACATGAAATTTAATGGGTTTTTTATAAAAAAAATCCAATATCCCAAGTATTTTTAACTACTGGATATAATTTCATGCATTCACACAAGCCGTGATCTGAAGCTGTCACTAATGATAGATATTTCCAGCCTGTGGCATGGGTCATTGTTTTATTCAAGCCATATATTTTCCACTACCGGCTTAATAGGCCTGTCGTAACTTCACATGCCTTATAATCTAACTTAAGATTAAGACAGGCACAACATCCAGTCCCTGACCATTAATTTATCAATGCAAAAGGATAAACCGATATTTTCATCAATGATAAATTTTCAGTCGTACTAGAAATTGAACCCAGGACCTATAACTCAGTAGACAGACACACTACCAAATGAAAGCAAAGCTCAGATTAAATATGTTATTAATGTTTACAATGTAACATTTTGTAGATGATTATGTGAAACTTAGTTAGGCCTATATATATATATATATTTTTTACAAAACTAATTTTTATCAAACTTTGATTCAATTTCAAGAAAAATTAGACTTTGCACACCCCTACCTGAAAGATTCTTAATTCAAATATTAATAAATTTAAGGAGCAAAACTTTTAAATCTATTAAGACAAAAAAATTGATATAGATTGCTTCTAACATTTTTGAGCACATACGCTTTCCTAAATATTTAAATAAATAGTAATTATATCAATTGTTGAATCAAATAAAGAATGTGCCAAACCTCCGCAACATGACAGAAGAACTAATCAATATATTTCAAGTTATAGAAGACAAAAGTGATACTAGTCTATCTAGTTCACATTATTCTAATTAGCATTAACACAGACAATTGACTCCTATATTAATGGATTGTAATTCATTTACCTGACTTTTTTTATATTCATTTAAAAAGTATTACTTTAAAAGTCTTATGATTACTTTATTTATTTTTATTTTGAAAGAAATTTTAGAAATAATAAGACTTTAACAAATATTATGAGTAAATACAGATGAATTAAACAGAACAATAATAAAAACAAATGGGTTGAAAAATATTATAGCACAAGTTAAAAACCCAACTTTTACAACCATGAAAAAGCATCCCTCATATTTTGATTGTTAGTATAAATATGTTCCTAATATGGATTTATAGCTTTCAATGATGAAGTCATGTTGGGGTAGGAGTTGAGGAGGATTAAATGAGATTATTTAGTTGTTGCAATCAAGAGGTGAGTGAACAATAATGACCCAATCAAAGTGTACAAAGGGTACAGTGTGTTCGTCTAGTCCCCTTCAATTCCCCTAGCTTGCTATCCAGCGTCAGATAAGTAAGCAAGGCACTTATTTTATAACAATATTAACATGCACTTATTTGTGTATTAAGTCTTGACTATCACAGTCCTTGTGTAACTACAAATAACACCATTCGTAGGCCCCACCCTCCCCTATAAATGAAAGCTGCCTGTAATATGGGTTTATTAAGAACGCAGTTTTGCCAACTGAGCCTCTATTTCATCATCAGTATGCGCATGCGCCTTGGAAGTCTCCCCAATTCGTCCTCCGTGGGCTGAAGGAACGGCCGCCATCTTGCCAGACATATCAATACCGATCTCATCCAGCACTTGGTTCACAATCTGGTCGCTCTCCTCTTCGTCCCCAGACTCACCCAAAATGTCGTCCAAGGTGTCATTCACTGTTGGAGAGAAAACATTATTAAAGCGTTGTAGACACAGCCTTCGTAAGGAGATTAATATTGGAGACTCTGTAAGGAGACTAATATTGGAGACTGTTCATGTTGGGGGAGGGGGAGCACGAGTTGAGGTTGGTATTTTTGCACCTTTTATGATAAGATTATTTTGGCTAACATAAATAAAATATTTCTTCAGTAGTTAAGTAGTTTAATTTTGTACACCTAGATATAACAATATTTCATGAATATATAACTAGACGTATAAAGTTAAACAAAACATCACTCACCTGTTAATACTGATATTATATTCAAACAAAATCTAGTTGTAGAAACTGTAAAAAAAACTGGCATCGACTCATGTTCGATAGACCACCTCAAAGAACCTTAGACCAGGGATATTAAATATGTATTCTTCACTTTCTAGCTCGAGTTTATTCTGAATCTAATATGCTTGGGAACTTTTTTAACCAAGTCTGAATGGAATGTTAAGAAATTCCTCTTTTAATTTTTTATGTGCATTTTCTTATTTAAGGAAGAAGGTACAAAAAAAAAGAAGCAAATATCAGGCAGGCAGCCACTACCTCTATGTCCAGTGACAGCATTGTAAAGTGAAACTGTGTTCTCTCTACATTGTAAAAGACATTGTATGGCGTCTCCCATGGGCTTTAACCCATTCGCTGACATTGACGAGTGCTACTCGCCATGGATTTACAATACAACAGGGACTTTGACGAGCGTGACTCGCGGCATATGTCCGTCCACTGACTTTGACGTATCTTTCTCGCCGTGTTATTTCAATACAATGATATTGTTTCGTAGTAGTTCTATGAATGTCCAATAGATGTCAGAGAAATCCAGTTCCTTCTAGTTATGGTTTTATTTTTCTCTAATAGATGTCTAGCGTAATGTGAGCTCTAACATCTGTGTCATTATTATCCAATCTCTGTTAGTATCCTTTATTAGTGACAAAAGTATAGTGTTTATTACTTCTACCTTGTATATAATTGTTTATTCACTTGGCTTTTTCCCAACAAAATGAGTTCACTGCGCGGTAATTTTGCAAATAGGCCAGAAGAAATACAAAAATATTTGTGTGAGAGTGACAGTGATGTAACAGACGATGAAGATTTCGAACTGCCAACGAATATTGTTGTAAATGATGGCTCCGAATATAATAGTGAATGTGAAAGCGATGAAAATGAAGACATAATACGTAATACATACACTTGGGAATGGAAAAACGAGAATAATAGGGTAGTTGAAATTCCTTTTATTGGTCACTCTGGAGTGAATGAAAATATTATTCAAAAACTTTGTAATGATGGAACTGTACCAAAAGAAAATGATGCTTTTAGTGAAATTTTGGGTGATGATTTTTTTGAAATGATTGTGCTTGAAACTAATAGGTATGCTCAAGTGAAGTTGGATACTGTTGACATTCAAAATCGTCAGAAATGGTTTCCCGTTACTGTAGACGAACTAAAAGCGTTTTTTGCCCTTATTGTGCTGATGTCGCAAAATCCCAAACAACGGCTGGAAATGTACTGGACAAAGAGGATAATTCTTCGTACACCAATTTTTTCAAAGGTCATGCCTTATAAACGTTTTTTACTCTTATGTAAATATCTACATTTTGCCAATGATTATGAAGGAGATGATGATAGGCTGAAAAAAATTAGGCCTATGATAGAGTACATGAATGTAAAATATGAGAATGTATACACGCCTGACAAAAATATAGCGATTGATGAAAGTTTGATGAAGTGCAGAGGACGACTGTCTTTTATACAATTCAATCCTTCAAAACGGTCCAGGTTTGGAGTAAAATTTTACAAACTGAACGAGTCAAAATCAGGATATTGCTGGAAGTTTTCAGTTTATTGTGGCCAGGATGATCATGGTGACATGTTGGCCAGTGAAGCTGTTGTCATGAACCTGAGTGAGCCACTTTTGAACCAGGGATATGCCATTCATACCGACAACTGGTACAGTTCTCCAACATTATTCAGGTTGCTACTGGATAATAAAACATACGCACTAGGAACTGTTCGTAAGCACAGAAAAAACATGCCTGCAGCTGTTGTTTCAAAAAAACTTACTGCAGGAGAAGTAGTCCATCAAAGCTCTAACAATATCCTATGTCTCAAATGGCAAGATAAGAAAGATGTCTTGATGTTATCAACAATGCATGACTCATCTCTCATGACTGACACTGGAAAAACGAAAAGAGTGAAGCGAAAGGTTGGGGGTCGTGTACAAGTTGAAGAAGCACAAGTTGTGAAACCTCAAGTTGTTATAGACTATAATAACGCAATGGGTGGTGTTGACCGTCAAGACCAGGTACTTTCAAGTTTCCCAGTAATGAGAAGATATTCAAAAAGTTATAAAAAAATATTTTTTTACATGTTCGATATGGCACTTTACAATTCCTTTGTGGTGTGGAAGACTCTAACTGGGAAAAGGGAATCATTCACTGAGTTCCGGTTGAATTTTGTGGAACAGATATTGGAACATGTAACATTACCACAATACCCAAGCCGTGGAAGACCGTCACTTGGACCTAGCCCTCTGCGTCTTCAGACCAAGAATTGGGCACACTTTGTAATGAAGATTCCACCAACAGCTACAAAGGCAAATCCGACAAAGAGATGTTTTGTGTGCGCCCAAAAAAAAGTTAGGAGTGAAACAGTGTGGCAGTGTGAAAAGTGTGAGATCCCACTTCATATTCCTACATGTTTTCGCGATTACCATACAAAATTAAATTTTTGAACTAGTGGGCAAGTTATGAAACAGTTTTTTTAAATTCAAACTTCCCTTTATTTTATAAACTTAAGTGTCTTTAAACTTTTTTTATAGATAAGTTATAGAATTTAGAGAGTTGTGGTTTATAAATTAGTGAATGTTATAAAGTGTTCACGGTACGTCTGTTCAATGTACCGAAAATTGAAATTTTTGAAAAAAAGGCCAAAATAATGGGTAATTATTATTTTTTGTATATTTTTTGTATTTTGTAATGGGTTTTACATTATAATTTAAAAATTAAAAAATAGTCATTTTTGAAAAAAAAATTCATCAATAAATTGGTCAGTTAATGGGTTAATATTATTATTATTAGCACCGCGTCTTACTACCCGTTGGGGTTATACGCACTTACACTAATGTGTAATGGTAGGGTGATTGTGAGATGAAATGGAGGACCTACAGTTTAACGTGGAATCCGAACCAAGGTGGAGGCCTGGCATTCCCCACATTCCATGGGCTTTAATAATGTCAATTCATTTTCATTCCTAAAAAGCACTCACTTTATGTAGTTGTTTTTTTTTTGCACCATGTCTTACTACCTGTTCGGGTTTTACACATATATACTAATTACACTAATGGTTTTAGCGATGAGGAAGGTTATATATATAGGAAGTGTACCCGCATTTGCACATAGGCCGATTGGAAACTATTTTGGTAAAACCAACGCAGTACACCCGACCAAGATTTGAACCTTGATCTACTTATTATCGGCAGTCTAGTCTACTGTGAGGGTAGCACCTTAAACCATGCAGCCACCAAAGTGAGTTATTAATCTAGTAAAAATATTATTACAAATTTAAGAAAATTAGTGCTTTATTTTTGTGATTTTAGCCCTCATCATAAATAAGGTAATTATATTTTTTATCTTTTATAATAATTAATATCTGGAACAATAGTAGTAAAGACATTTTATTATGTATTTTAAAAATTGTCGGAAAATTTAAAAAAATCCTTTGAGTAACCTCAAAATTCTCTGATTTTCCAAGCAAAGAGAAATTCTCCGAGAATTCCAGGTTATTCAGGCGAGTAGTATTGTTGTCAATCTACATTCTCCATAAATATTATGTATCCCTATTCACCATTTGACAGTATTTAGACCAGGGAGTGGTAGATGTAGGCCTAACATATCTTACTCATTTCCTCGGTCATGTCCATCTTGGCAGAGGCCTGTCCAAAGGCCCTCATGTCTGCCGCTATCTTCTCGGGCCTCATGATGTTGTTCATGCTAGCCATAGTATCGGCTGTAGCACCCATAGCTCCGGCCAGCTTCACGTTGGCACCCATCACCTTGTTGCTCACACCAATACTCTGAACCTGAGAACAGTCACATGTTATGGTGCTTTCTACTGACCAGCGTGTCAAAGTGTGAGACTGTGCCCAGAGTCCTGTACCTTACCTTGCTACCAGCAGCGTAGGTTCTGGTTTTTTGTTTCCTCAACTGAACAAGCTGTTTAGCCAATATTGCACAGCCCTCCCTGTTGCCTTCCTTGGCCATCTTTTTAATCTCTAGTTCCTGAAAATAAGAAGAGCAATATCTTAAATGCAGCAGCAATCCAACTTTTTCTTGCACAAACTCGGTACAACACCTGCAGAGAACATGGAGGGACACAATATTTCACTAATTTATCATATCGAGCCATATGTTAGGCTGGAATCTGATTGGTAAGAGATGAATCACCAGAGTAGGCTAGTCTTTTATCAAGTCTTAGGCTTATATCACTTGAAACCATTTCACGGGTCACCAATGGTCACTAGATTCCATACAAACAGACTGCATAGGAAGTTAACAAAGGAAATAGGTGTGAAGTGAGACTGCATGCCCACTATTGCAAGTCTTGGAAGGATAATTGTAAATGTAAATGGGGCGATATGAAACAGAAATGATCTAACAGATGATTCTTAGAAATTGAACAAACCAATTTCTTCTCCTCCCTCTCCAACTCTCTCCTGTCCCTTTCGATGTCTCGACCAACCTTGCGAAGTGCTCTGTCGGTGCCTCGTTGTTGTTCTGAAACAAAATATAGCTGAAGGATTAATTAGTGCCAGGCTCCATGCCGGGAAGCTTTAACTTAATCTTATTGAATTCCTGTACCAACCGTTCAATTCTTCATTGAAAGTACATATATGGAAATATAAACTTATTGTTTACGATTAACAATAACTTTTACTATATTATTAGTGCAGCCTCTATGCCTACTATTTCTGTGTTATTTTAAAGGTAGGCCTAGTGATATTATTTAACAAACGTGATAGCTGCATATCAATTAAGTAATTCCTCAGATAATCGTTTAAATATGGTTGTAAAATGACCGGATTCAAATCTTGTGTCTAGTTTACCTTTAGGTGTTGGTGATTTACCAAAAAAGTTGTTGAACATTTTGACAAGTTAATAAGAAAAGTGTGTTCAATAAAAGATATAAACATCACAGATCATTAAACACCACATGACCACAGATTACATTACAGATTTCTATAGGCAATCAAGGCCCACTTAAGATTGAATCCGGGTTCGTTTTGATCAATAATGACACAAAAAGAGATAGAGAGAGTAAAGTCAGGATATAGGTAAACTCCACCCATGGCTCAGGCGTCTTAGTATCTAACAGGATAGCTTAATATTATAGTTCCCCTTCAGATACTGAAAGAAGACTAAAATGGCTAAGGAATATTTAACAGTTTTATTGGGAACCAACATCCAACTCCCAGCTTTGAGAATGAAGTTACTACACTAAATACAATTTTTTAATGATTTATATCTTATGAGATTTTCAATTACGGTACTAAGGAAATATATATATATATTTAAATCAATTTTGTTAAATAAAATTGCAAGGCTTTTATTTTTAACCGATTGGCATAGGTTTAGCGTGTTAAATGTAGTGGAAGGTGGGGCAAGATAGGGAATGGACAAGCAAGCAAGAGTAAATAAAAGAAAAACAAAAACAATGACCGCCATTTTGAGGGTGTACGAGATTCGACTCATCCTGGTTTGGCTCTGTAGTCTTGTTTCCACTTTTTCAAGATTTTTACAGGTTAATTATGTTTAGTAATTTCCTAAATTATTTTATATATAACTTTAATTCACGAATTATTATATATTTAGTTCCTTTAATTAAATTTAATATAATATTACCGAAGCAAAATGCCACACATTTGTAGTCCTGTGATAATGCAAGATAATTGTTTTGAAATTTTATTATGTTGATTAATACGTGAATCTTTTATATTTAACTTAATATAATTAAATGTGAGCTTTACATCATTGTGACCAAATGTTAAAACTAGCAAAATAACACAAATATATTGTTTTGTCAAATGCAGTCACACAACAGAAAATTGTAAACTAAAAAGATTTCCAGCTGATCTCAAAAGGAGTATTATTTGGGAATCCAACCTGAAGTGGGTGCATTGGCAAAGGAAAGGAAGGACACCACAGGATTTGTGAGGTAAGCATTTTTTTTAAATTAATCTTCTTACGAAATTTTGAATAAGAAACATAACCAAACTATCTTGACAGTTATTAAGGTTAGATTTGCATAAATACCCTAGGTTTGTCTGAGGTTAATTAACTTAAAGTAGGCTATATAAGTCAATAGAAAATGTACATGGCCTAGGCTTATTAAAACTAATCAGCATAAACTACTGATGAGTCCTCTGATTTTGAACTTTATTAACTTAGACAACTTGTCTAGTACGTCTTAACCATTCCATTTCAAGCCATTTCTTTCTTAAAATATAAAAAATATTGCTATCAGCCGTACATTATTTAAAACATTAAAACACGTTGAATAAATTTCAACCAAAAAAAGAAGCAAATAAAAAAACTTTAATATTAAATAAGAAAAAGTTCAATTCACCTAAGCGACGAATATCATTCGGCCGTTCTATAAGTATTTATAAAATTACACTAAGCCCCAAACAATTGTTACCGTTTTTTTGAGGGCAAAAAAACCGTCAATGATGACCACAATTTACTTTACTTCAAAGTAAATTTAACTTCTAATGATTTAAATAGTTGTATATGATCACAAGTAGTCCTATCGAAAACTACAAAATTATAGATGAAGTAAAATATAATATTGATGACATCACTGAAATAACACAAGTTTATATTCGTTTTTCGGTATGACACTTATCCAACCGAGGTTAACCTTACCTTTTATTATTATGACACTTTATAAATCCAGCTCAACTTAACGTTTCATGTGTAAATAAATTAAATTTATAATTATAGATAAAATAAACCATTCAATGTAATAAACGTGAACGATATATATAATGCAATCACGTCATTGCCATTTTAGTGCGTACTGCGCAAGATCATGAGTGTAGCGCAAAGAATCAGGGGACGATGTCTTATTGCAATAGTCTTGAAAAATCTCTCATAGGCCTCCTTTAAAATGAAAACAGTAGTAAAAAATTATAAATCGATTTATATTAAGTGGTTGCTTACAAAATTGGCCACAAACCAGGCTATGATCATATTTATCGTTCTAATGTTATTTTAAAATAATTCCGTCTATAGCTATTTGTAAGAAAAATAATTTGAAATCAAGATGTGTATCATGTTTTATTTAAAGTTTCTAATAAAGGTTTAGTAAAATGATTCTATGCCATCCATTATCATGGTTTAACATTGGTATAATGCTGGAGTAGAAATTTTTAAGCTCAAAAACTAATATCAAAATAATATTTTCTAAACTTACTTCCAATCCTGCAGTTCATTTAAGGATAAAATATTCTTCAATGGGTTGGTTATAAAATAGGCCCTATGGCTTGAGTATAGGCCTATAAACATTTTAAAGTTCAATGTAAAAACCAGTAGCGAGGCGTCAGGGTAGGCAGGGTAAGCTCAGCCATCACAAAAGGTTTTGAAATAGGATAGAAAATGTCTCTTTAGTAAAGGGATGTTTTCTTTGGCCTTTACATAAAACAAATATCAAATAAAATGGTTATTTTTTTAAAAGCTTACTGACACGAAAGAAAAGGTGTCAGTTTGATAAGCTGGGGCTGTTCCCCCTAACACAACTAGAGACTAGGGCATGAGGGCAGCAACAAGGGTAATGTGTGCACAGCACTTCTCATAACCAGTGAAAGTTGAGTGAAGAAAGCTCACCAAGGGAAAGAGGTAAAATGTGGGAAGAATCCAATGCACAAAAATGTGACATATTCTTTCTGTCTTCCTTAGTAGAAGTAGTCACACACACATTTAAACACAAATAGAGTAATAGTTCGGCATTATTGCCTTTATCAGAAAATAGAGGGAAGTAAAGAAAAAAACACTACTTCATTTTTAAACTGAATAAACTGTTAAAAAAGAAGAAAGGAAGATATCACATTTGTAGATTGGATTCTTCCCACATTTTTTACTCTTTCGTTGGATGGGTTTTCTCCACTCAATTTTCACTTAGTTTATCTTTATTTATTTTTTCAATTGACATTATAATAGTTATTTAGCCATTAGACCTTCTCATTGTCAAACAATATAATATATAAGTTTTTTTAGCACTGCGTCTTAATGCCCATTCGGCTATACTCCTATGTACTATTTACGCTAATGGGCTAGGAAGAGTTAGGTGTAATTTAGGGGAAGTGCACATAAATTTTTGTCACGAGAGAAAGTGGGAAACCATTAAGGAAAAACTACCGTTGATGCACCCGACTGGGATCGAACCTTGATCTTCCCGTCCTCAACAATATTTTATAACACGAGACTAGAGCTTTAGACCAAATGGTACCGTATAAAAAAATGGGAGATGCTTTAGAAGTCAACAATCACACTTTTGATTCAGTTGACTTATTGTTACTGTAAATAACGCTACTGAGGCTTTGTCTTTTGAACAAAAAGTGCATGTAAAAAGCATATTGATATAAAACAAAAAATAAATAAATAAATTACATATGTATTATTATTATTATTATTATTATTGGTGGTGGTGGTGGTGGTGGTGGTGGTTTGTCATTGCTTCATAAAAATCCAGTTTTCAACAGTGTCAAATGTGTGCCCTTTTATGAATGTTCATGGATCAGTCTACCCAATAATTATCATCACACTTCACTACTGGTAAAAACTATTATTTAGTGGTAAAATAATCTCTTACCACCTAATACAAGTCAGCCATTTGTTCAAATAGCGACTTGCTGAAGGTGTCTGAGGTCGTGAAAGCTAATTTTAAAATATGTGTTTATTAGTGTTTTATCCAAACAATTTCTTCTCCAGCAGGCAAGACGGTAGCCATCAAAAGTTTCACGGTTGGTTTGGGAGAAACATTCTCCAACTGCTGGAGGCTAGAAAAAAATATATGGTTAATAAACACCTTTAAAATATATCAGTAGTGATTCTATCGTTACAGTCAGGGGTGGTTGTCCAGAAATGAAACCCTCTCCATCTTTAACTGTTTGATTCCTGTCATTCCTATTTAACTCACTAGCCAACTAATTTGCCGCATGTACTCCTTCCTCTGTCAATATTTTGCCATAGACTACCCAGCTTTGCCGCTCGCCCATTAAACAGACTAAAGCCATGTTTATTTTGTTCGTTAACTTTTGGGGAGGGGGGTTTAACTGCCCCCCTTAAAAAACTGGCTATGGCTTTGTTAACAGGTAAATATAACTAACATTACTTCTTTAAACCATGATTTACAACTTTAAAAGTGTTTATGTAAGCCAAATTTTTTGTTATTTTACAGGTTAGCAATCCAATTTTCCCTCCAGGTACAACTGTCATAACCAAATCTAACTCCTTGAATGGAATTTATACGTGTGGAATATTGGTATCATCGGGCATTGGATTAGAAAGACATTAATTGGGTTTTTTTTCATGGAAATTATTTGTGCCCATTGTATTGTGTATTTAGTTTTGATTTTGCTGCAATGAACACATACAATTTGAAAGTAATTTATTAATAAACTTATTTTTGATTTGCATGCAAACACTTTGGGAAAATATTGAAGTTGTTAAAATATTCCCAAAAAAATATATTTCTTTGTAAGCACTTAAAAATGCTTCAGTGATTTGGTTGCTATGATTATTGCAGCTGTACATTTTTTTCTGGTAGATCAGCATAGCATAGACACAATTTTGTGAAAAAACACCCCTTGACACTATCTGCAGGATAATATTGTGTCACTGTGCCTGTATTTGTACAATTTTTTCCTATTATTTTACACTTATATACTTTTTTGACATTGTGTTTGATGACTGAAATAATATTTTTGAGTTAGTTTAAATGATAATTAATCAAATCTATTTTTTGATCCAGTAGCAGCCAATTCTTTTATTTGACTGTTTAAATGGTGTAGAGGTAATTATTCAACCTCTAAAAAAATGTGATGCCTCCAAAGGCTATCGATATTTTTTTTAACAATTATTGAGGTTCAATGCAATCTTCTATCATAACCAAAAAATAACTCTATATTACCATTTCTTGAGTGCTATGCATTCTACTCCATGTCCGAACTATCACGAACTTTAAATAAATTAAGGTTATAGAAAGTGGTGGATGTAAAACAACCTATACGAACAAAATTTAAAAGTATATGTGTTAATTGAAAATTATTGTTTATTATTCAGTAACGTTATTCCTGTTCACATATCCTTGCGTGAAAAAAAACGTAGGCTATAAAAAGCATTAAAATTATATTACTGAAAGCTAATTTTATCAATTTTTCTAGCCTTCTAATAAATATGTTGTACTCAGGTGCTTCAGAACCAGGGTGCTCAAGCGCCCCCCCGCCCCCAACCCACCACCACCACAATCCCAACTATATCCTCAATTGAAACATTTTATTCTGACTACATTATTCAAATCGAAATGTTCACAACTGAGCTAAGCTTGCAGTGATATACTTGTATCATCTAGGCCCTAGAGGATGAATTACACAAACTCGGACCTGAGCGATATACTTGTGCAGTTAAATCTATCATCTAGGGCCGGCCTTTGATCATTTTACAGATTAGTTATGTAAATAATTGTAAATTACATATTTATTATCTCATTGAATTAGCTAGCCTTAATAAAAATACCAGAATTATAAATCCAAACGGGTAATACTTATTTTCACTTTTAACACAGATCAGAAAGAATTTATAAATTTAACAGTTGAATAGAAAGTAAAATTTGTAAACGAAGTAAAAGTTGCTATTCAAACCTCTGTAACTTCTTTCATTCGCAACGACTCGAACATACTGAAGGGAACACGCCAACATGTGCTCGGCTTAGGATTGCGTACGTCATTTATCAAAGCCTACCCTCTACTTCTCCAATGGTGCCATGGGCTTGGGGCAAATTCAATGATGCTCTGATCTGCAAGAATTTTGTTTGAAGGTTCTCGCTCATCAATTTTAAATGTCATAATTTTAATAAAAACTAGAAAAAGTTATTTTGATTTTAATATTTCCATTGTTTAATAACTTATACATTAAAACTTATAATTGATTGGATGTGTGTGCTTTTTGGGTGGGAGGGTACATGCCCTTGTGCTCTTTATGACAAGCCGCTACTGGTATTTATGTATAGTACTCAACCCGAAGGTTTTTTTAGATCCTCAACAGCTACACCCGTCAGCTGTTAAAGAGAAAGCCTAGGTAGCACTGAAGGGGTGAACTAGGCAAATGAGTAATGTTGCTCCCCATTGCATGCATAGTTTAATCCTTAATTTGTAAAATAGTGTATTCATTGCCACTTCATCATGTAATGATTTTATTTATGGTGTATGCTTTTAATTTTGTATGTCTAGCATAGAGGTATAGACTTAAACTTAACACTAGCTAACTTTGTACATTGTACACATTTATTTTTAACAGGTGTTTCAAATTCAATACAATATGTGTTTTTTTATAAAAACCAGAAACTACTTTGCTGAGGTGTTTTATTTGTTTCAATACCTTCAAATATTATATATTTAATATAATACTGAAATTATATGAGAAGATACCTTGTGAGAACATTTCTAAAACAAATTTAGTATTTTAAGGAAGAGTTTATTTTCATATTAATTCTTTGTTACCTTTATTTATTATTTTTTCCTAATGCATGCATCGATTAATAAGAATTACATTGCTCCTTTAGAAACGGATAAAATCGTCAATATTGTCTTATCTTATTTGTTGGCGACGAGGCAGTGGCCCGAATTTTTTACAGGTATACTGAGATCGGACTTTTTGCTAAATAGTTTAAACCACTATCCAAATAAATGCAGATACACTTCCTCCAACTTCTACCTTGATGATATAGACCTTGACAGAGGGCCTTTAATATAGGAATAGCTTGTAGGAGCAAAATATGTGTAGAAAGACTACCAAGTATAACAAATGTATATGATATACATGATTATTAAAATATAACTCTTTTTTTTAGTACGTTGGCTTTAACTTTACTGTAAGAGATGCGTTTTTCCGGAGGAGGGGGAAAATACTCGAAATAACTTTTAAAATAGTTTAATTTAATCCCTCAACGTACTTTTCTGAGCAGTACTCATGATATGCAACACCAATACAATGACGCGAAAGGTTCTCACTTGGTGTTCTTGCTTATATCACATTGATGGCACGAGCGGTATGAATAAAGCTTGGCTATTCTATTCAATATATTTCAAGTCAAGATTTTTTTCTATGATCATTAGGTGCTTACTTTAGCTGCAGTGAAGATATAAAATTACTTTAATTTGTAGATGATTTGTTTGTGAAGTTTTGCGGGCCTCAACGCCACTATATTAGAGTTTACCAGTGTCCTAAATTCAAATAAATCTTAAATTGAAAATGTGTTCATGTTAGTGACTAAATTAAATACAAAAACCTCTTTTGTGAAAACTAGAGGCCAGGGGATATAAACCCCACAAAATTTAATTCTTCAATAAAACAACTATCTATTGAAAGTGTATCCACCCCAAACAATTTTAGTGAATAATACCATCTCCATAATTTTTAGCTGAGTTGTGTCTGGGGGGGCATAAGCCCCCAACATTTAGATTTTATCAGACAACACTTTTCTATGGAAAGTGTGTTCATCCCTAACCATTTTAGCGAAGAAATCCCATCTCTATCCTTTTTAAATGAGTAGTTGTGCCTGGGGGGCATACAAAATTGAAAAAATCTCTCAAACCAAAAACATTTCAGAATTATGGTTGACCCATTTAATGAATATTGGTGAAAAAATTACCTCTCTATCCTCGATAGATTGTAAAATACAGAAATATCAATATAGACAGGGGAAAAAGCACCCTTCTAAACCTTGCGTCATGTGAGAATTTTAAGGGACTGTCCCACAATAATAATGATGCAAATTGACCATTTATATGACCTTCCTTTTTGGCAGGCAAGAGCAATATCTCTTTTCTTTATTTTACGCCCCCTCCATTTTGGTCACAAAGCTACAGCTCGGGGATAAAAGAGGAAGGAGTGTTACCTGAAAAAATAAAGACGTTAAATCTATACCTTCCCCTTCCCAAACATCCCATGCACACAAATAAGTTTCCTCACGGTTGCTTACAATAATTCACAAGTTACATACAGTTTATTTGATTGCTTGAGTTTTAATTAAAAACAAAAACTAATAATACACCTTGGTACATGAAAAATGTAGTAATGCACCAATATTTATTATTATGCAACTAATACATAATAGGTGGTTTTAGTAATGGAAGTATTTAGCTAAAATGACGACCAATATTGCTTTAACATTATTTTGAAAGGCCTCTTAGATTTTGAATTGCCGCCAAAACTTGCTATACTTAGTTGGTAATTACTTAAAATTGTGAAATTTGTATGGCTTTTCACGTTAATATTAGTATATTTTAAGCTTTTATGATTACATAAACATTCATTATATAATTTATTTAGTTCTAAATACATGCGTAATTAACGTGTAAATTTAAGTGTTCTCCATAAGAAAAGCTTTGTAGGCTCTGACGTTATACACCCACAATGGCATACTGCGATTACTCATTAAATCTAGGCTATTCTACCTGGGCTTGGGATATGCTGCAACCTAGCAGTAATTGTTGGAACTCAATCAAGGGAGTAGGAAAAGAAAGAAAACCGTAAAATTGTTAAGTGTGATCTTATGTTCACACTTTTTACCAACACCAACAAGTAAGTAAGACAATTTTATTTATTAAAGATCAATAATAATTTGAATAGCACATCATTTGAGCTTCAAAATCGTGTAAAGAAACCTTTATTACCACTTGTTGCTGTTAAAAGATTTTAGTTTAACCTTAAAATAGCATAATGAGGCAAGACGGGTTACAGCCCCTTGGGGTATGATGGGGTACTACTCATTTTACCCCTTCACCCCAATATAGAAAGCATTATTTTAATAGATCAGTCATATTTAATCAAAGAAATTACTTGCTTTTTTTAATATTTTAGTTTCAGGTATATATTGTATTATTGTGTATATATATGAGGATATGGTACGAGATAACTACCCATAAAGGAAAAATTGGTCAGATGAATATATGAAAAATGCAGTTTAATGATATGGGCCATCATATTGAATCATTACATATTTCTTCTGATGTCAGAAATAAATTGTTAATGAATGTATTCAAGCCAATGGATAGTTACAATTTTAAAAATAATTCAAATGGAAAGCGAAGTCTTAGGCATGCTTGGTTAGAACAGTATTATCCATGGCTAGCATACTCACTCAAGTTAAAAGGCAAACTTTTAATTTTTTTGCAAATTTTTCCTCTCAAATTGTCAATTGAAGTTATGTGTGTTTTTATAAAAATTTAAGAATTTCAATGGGTGTGCTAATAGTCGTATTACCTCTGTATGTCCCAAAGGAGAT
Organism: Timema douglasi; assembly: GCA_901482245.1. Classification (NCBI taxonomy): domain Eukaryota; kingdom Metazoa; phylum Arthropoda; class Insecta; order Phasmatodea; family Timematidae; genus Timema; species Timema douglasi. Next base: position 723 of record CABEEJ010007732.1, on the reverse strand, counting down.
TCGCAAGATGCTGAGAGTTTTCTTGCTTTAAAGAGAATTCCTACTAAAGATATTGACTGTCAATTTTATACTTCCGTTAAATCTACTGTGGAAGAAAACCATCGAAAACTGTTTTCTATTTTATTTACAGTAATATTTTGTGGTACTAATGATTTATTTCTGTGAAGAAAGGACACTAATAAGGGAACTCTGCAAGTGCTTTATACTTTTCGGGTAGAGGCTGGTGACAGTGTATAAAAATCTTGCTTGAAAACCGCTACTGCTAATGCTCGCTACACCTCCCATCGGACTAAAAACGAGCTCATCAAGATGTACCCATTTTTCCTACATGGTACATATGATATTTAGAAAAAACAGAGTCACTTTAAAAGAATAGATTTATTATAGTAAACAATTAAACAAATCATCAAAAATACAAGTTTTACAAGATTACAGGGATATCAGCGTGAATAAACTTTCTTCCACCACAAATGGACTATAGAGATTATTTGCGGTACCAGGCAGTACAGTCGCCAGGCCACATGTTGACGCATGGTGTACCAATTCAAAACTCAAAAATTAAGAATATAACATTTATACAGTTTCACTCAGTAGGGTTTAATATTAACAGGTATCCATAAAACTTGATGGATCCTTAGATAAATCCAGCTAATTGAAGGCTATGAAACAGGCGTCACTAAAGTACTACTGCTGGTCATTTTCCCCTATGGTACTGCCAGAGCA
>CABEEJ010007731.1:15237-28418 GCA_901482245.1 Timema douglasi | reverse complement strand
CTTGTGAACGTGGGGAATGCCAGGCCTCCACCGTGGTTCGGATTCCACGTTAAACTGTAGGTCCTCCATTTCATCTCACAATCACAGAGTAAGTAAATAAGTATCTAAAAAATGTTTGTTCTTTTACCTTTAACCTTTTAGTGAAAATGTTTGTACAACAATGATCTATCTCTATCATTTTAGACTCAATAGTCAATATTTACCCTTTTTATTGATCTAAATTTATAAAGGAGGAATTTAATAGTAATGTGATAATCATAAGCTGCGCAACTCCTAATAAAATGTCGAAAATGGCTCGTGTTTCCTAGTGTATATTATTTCATTTCACATATATTACGAGTTTTGAGTAAATATCTCCATTTTTAAACAATGGAGTGAGAAAGTCTGTGCAGAGTTCCGTACAATTTTATTTATGACGTTTTTATTATCTTTCATATTTATTTTATTTTTTTACTTTCTCTAGACACCTCGAAGGGAGAAAGTATTTTGATCGTCAAAAAATTATGAGCTCGATATTTTGATAAATGTCGACGTTTAATGACCCCTTGAAACACAAAAAGGGATTTTCGCGGTGCCGTCTGTCTGTCTATACCTCGGGATAGAGCTGAAACTATTTTACTCAATGGCCTAAAACTTGGTATCTGGGGTTTTCATAAGGTCTCCCCCGAGAGGTTTTTGGAATTAGATATTTAACCCAAAGTTTAAGGGTAGTTTACTGAAGGGTGAAAAGAGAAAAACAATCGATTTTCTCGAAATTCTATTTAACAATTTTGGTTATATTTTACATCTAGACATTGTTTATTATTGTAAAAAAGATGGAAATTCTCATTTTCTCCTTAAGATGACTTTGAGGGTACTTTACACGAGGGAAATTTTCAAATTTTAATAATTTCTCCGCAACCATTTGATATGTGAAATAACTTATCCTTGAAAAGTTTTGGTAGACCCTTCTATTAAAGATAAAAAAAGATCTTTTATTTAAAATATATTTTTATAAAACCCATAATTTCTAAGTTATAAGCAAAATAAGCAAATATATAATGTACTTTTTTATTCGGCTTTTTGAAAATTAATTCGATTCTTATGCTCTTTGGTGGACAAAGATGTTTCTCTTTTCTCAATTTTTCTGTAACAGTGTTGCCAGTTCCTAATGTCATGGAGTAAGTAACAATGTGTATTATTTCATTTATAATCTTTGGTTTAGTGTTTCTACAACAATGTATAGGCTTGTTATTTTGTTTTTACAAATCTTAAGACCTTTTAGTAAATATTTTAAAGATAAAAGCGGGAAAAAGTCTGTGAGGTGCACCGTACCATTTTTTTTTCTTTTTTTTTTCTTTGCAGACCATTGATCGTGAAACCAGCAACAATGGAGCGCCTAAGCCAGCCATTGAAAAATACAAAGAAAAACTACCAAAATACCTTCTCCCCTTTTCCTCTTAAATAAGGACAAAAACGAGTTCGCTGCCTTTCAAATGATCACCAAGAAATTTGTATGGAAATGCCCAGTTTAAAAAAAAAACTATGCCTCCACGTTTATACCACGTCCATATCATGGTTATACCATGCTCATATCATGGTTATACCACGCTCATATCAAGATTATATCACGTTTATAAAACTGGTACTTACATTTAAGAGGGACTCACAAATTCGTTTGAAAATATTTGATCCGTCTCCAAAACTAAATAAACCAAACGGTTGGTAAAACTCTTAATTTATATATTAAAAAACACGGAAAGAAAGTGTAAACTGTGCATAATACACTGCGTTAACATATATATGCTAACATAATATGTAACGAACACTTTTTTTTTAAATATTTTATAGGTCAACTACTAAATTCCTCGGATTATTTTTTTAAAACTAAGCTTTTGCGTTTTACATTGTCTTCCAGAGTTTGATCACTTTTAATTAGTATTTCTCTAAACATCATGATTTTAAATAATAATAATACTTCTTATAAAAGTGTTGAAAAATAACACTAACGGTTACTTCAATTACATTTATTATTATTATTTTTTCGGACAGTTGACGAGACTTTATTTAGGTAGAAGTTTAAATTCCACTGGAAATAACGTTCGGTAGATGAGATTCTCAAGTTTAATTTGATTTGAAATACATAATCTGACATGTATTTTTTTTTTAAACTGACATTATTATAAAATAATATTCTTTATAAAGTGGCGTTGAAGTATACCATCCCAGTATTTGATACAATTTTAAATTAGATAGATGGAACTATTTCTTGGAAAATGCGACTTTCATTATTTTGGTTCTGTTTTTTTTATAGAACTTATAGGTAACACTATTTATTATATAACTTGAAGAAATATTTTTTTGAAATGTCCAATTTCTCTGAACGGTTTGTAAAACTGTTACGGAATGTTTTGGTAAAATATTGAGAGAAAAAAAATGATGGTGTGTGTGGCTAGAAAGAGAGGGTAGAAACAAGTGAATCATGGACTCATTTTACAAAATAATATATTAAATAATAAACTAATTTTTTTTAAATATTAGCAAGATTATTTCAAATTTTTCTAGTAAGAGAACTACAAAATGGGGATAGGAAATAAAAATAAATAAATACAGATCATTTNTTTTTCTAGTAAGAGAACTACAAAATGGGGATAGGAAATAAAAATAAATAAATACAGATCATTTATATTTCACAAAAAAAAAAAGGGTTTGTAATAATTTGGGGAAATATATTTAAGTATTTTTTTTAAAGTTGGTAATATGACATTATTGAACAAAATTACAGAGTACAGATAAGTTTTCAATAATTTTTTTTTAAAAATTGTGTATTAGTTGACTATGGTCAGCCCCCCTTTCACTGATAAAGGAAGCCCCCCCCTGTCGTGACAACATGGGTAACGTGCTGAGCCTCCCACCAGGGGTACTCGGTTCGAGACCGGACACTAACCGCGTCCTGTTCCTAATCCTGCTCCTGCACCGCTACTGGCACGGGGTCCTGGCGGCCCACGCCACACCCTGCGACCAGGACGGGGGCGGAGCGCCGGGAGAGACGCCCCAAGACGCCCCGAGGGTGCTGGTCGTCGAGGAGGAGTTCTCCGTGATGGGCTCCCAGAGGTCCCTCTGCGGCTGCAGCTGGTGCGACGACCCGGACACCAGATGTCACTACACGTGAGTACCGGCGGCCTCGGACGTGCTCGCGAGGCTATCGACATCATTACTATTATTATTATTATTATTATTATTATTATCTGAGGTATTTAACGGGCACTTTCTGAAATGTACGATTATATCATCACACGACCTATAACTAGATTAAATCTTGAACATGTACAACGACCAGCCCCCCTGCCATTAATTCACCACAGTGTAAAGGGGGAAACAAATAAATAAACAATGCCGGGAATCGTGCCCAGGACACAGATTTCGAGTGATAGAAACGCTACCGTGACGTCGTGTTTTATACAAGGGGCGGTGGAGATAAAAAGAGGAGAATAAGTGAAGTATACAAAATAAATAAAACATAGCTAAGATATCTATCTATTTATTTATTTTTTAAATCTGCGGTATGTTCCTAAATTATTGGCTCCATTATGAACCTTAATTATATATTCGTTATTTAATGAGCTACATAAAACCAGTTTGAGATAACTTGAGAAATAAAGACGAAAAAATACTAAAGTTGTGTTTTGTTTTTTACCGTAAACAGTTTTAAGATGGCTCCTAAAGTAGCGAATTTACGAAGACTTATAATGAGGTGAATAATTTGTTAATGCTTCTGTGTGTGTGTGTGTGTGTGTGTGTGTATCCCCCCCTGTATCTTAATACAGTCTAATTTCACAGGAAAAGGCCTTTAAAAAAATACAGACATATTTATTCATTAGGACTATTTTAACAGCTATTGATAATATCTATCTTAAATAACAGTTGACGATCACAGAATTGACGTATGAATACCTAAAAGTAGATATAATAAGCTTTTCATCTGTCAAATAAGGCCCTTCCTGTGAAAATTAGACTGTTTAGTTACACAAATGGGGTTACGAGCCCCAATAATATACTTGGGGAAGGGGAAATAAGGAGGGGGGGTTGCTTAATGAGACTCGTATGGCCCCATTTAAACAAAAATATTAAGACAATTCTTGTGATTTTTTTTCTCTTCATTTTTACTAACCTACGATTTAAACTGTCACCGTAAAAAAAATACTTAGGTTTCCTTTTATTATTAACGGTTATTATTATTAATATTCTTATCTTTACAATGCTAATAGTTTTTAAAAATAAATGGGATTAAATATCAGTTAAAAAATACATTGCTTCTATTTCTAAAAAAGATGTCAGCTGTGGAGCTTCAAAACCACTAAAAATATCAACTATCCCAGAATGTTCGGTTCTAAGAGAATGTTAGCACATTCCGCTATCTTTGCATTGTTACATAAACATCACACACAAGATTATTTAAGTCTTAAGGTTTTGATAGTAAAACTTCAATCAAAAAAACCCCGCTAAAATATCGTGGAAGTTCTCCAAAAATATTTTATCTGCAAATATTAATTGTAAGTTTCCGAAAGTATAGCAATTTTCTAACAAAAAAATAAATACAATTTTTAACAATAACATTTAAACCAAAAGTGGTAAACCTTAATCTAAGTATATGATATTTCACGTGAAACAACTTCAAAAATAATTTAATTTTTACTTTTCCTTATTTTTTTTATAAAATTATAGAACTTACAATGTTAGATTTTTAATTATGTTGACACCTATCACCACCATTTTTGCGTGAAACGTATGTTGAAGTAACAGATAGCTTCTTAATAACGCAGGATTTCTGAACATATGCAACGCGTCTCAGCGCTCCAATAAGTGGCCTTTTAGTGATGACACAAAAGGTGCACCTTGCAAGTAGACTTCCCGCAATCCAGCTATGTTCATTATGTTGCATACGTGGTCTGAGTTAGCTGTATTGACTTTCTAGTTGAACGTTATGTGCTGCCACCTCTTAGCGGTATGAAGTACTATGTGCTGCCACCTCTTAGCGGTATGAAGTACTATGTGCTGCTACCTCTTAGCGTAATGAAGTACTATGTGCTGCTACCTCTTAGCGTTATGAAGTACTATGACCTGCTACCTTTTGGCGTAATGAAGTACTTACTATTAAATTAATGGAAGTAGTTTTACGTTTTGAAAACAGATGGCACAAGTATGCGTATATAAATTTGTTAAACTAAATGCTGTGTTGCATATAGACTCTTATGTGTAACAAGATATATAACTAAGGGCAATATTGCACTGTATTGTTTCTCTTATTATAAGAAATATGACAGTCTAATACCACTCTAAGGTAAATCAAATTTACGTTAGCTTATATGTCTTGAATTAAATAATGATTAATTTAAATAGTTCTACCTCTTAGGTATCTTTATTAATAATAATTGACTGTTTTTTTTTAAATTTATTTTAAATATTTAAAATGCACTTTCTAAGCCGATTGATTATATCAGCACAGGACTTATATGCTAACTTAAATCTAGACCAGACACAATATAATTCCCGGTCGTTAAGACATCACTATACAAGGGGTAGTCCACATTCCACGAATTATCAATAATTCAGCCATGACAGGAATTAAACCCGGGACCCTTAGTTCAGTATACAGACACGCTATCGACCGAGCCAAGGTGTTGGACAATTTATAGCCGGTTGTATAATATTAGTGAAATGAGTGTTTAATATATTTACAAGTGATGGGCTGTAAAATTATTTAGAAACGTATTGAAGCTAAAGATGAAAAAAAACAAAAATTATTTTTCGAGTTAAAATTTAAATGTATCTAAGAATATAAATTTTAAATTCAGTATTTTATGCTAATTTAGAGTGTCACACACGATAAATCACATTTTGTTTAAATAGTAGCGGCCAAAAAAAAAGCAGCATTAAAACTACAAAAACGAAATTAAAACTCCTATTTAGCTATTTATTTCTATGAGGAAGAATAACTGTGTGTTAACCACTTTTGATTTAAAATTAATTTTATTTCAAATTTTAGCCTGTTAAACAATTTTTACTTCACTTATTAAAATTCCAAACTTCTTTATTCTATAGTATGATTATCACTATACTAATGAAAGTTTATGTTCAAACAATATTTGTTCAAAAAGATTGACCACTTTGGCTAACTTCAAACATTAAAACAAAAAACTATTTTATAATATTTGCTGCTCCAATTTGAACCAATGTTTGTGAAACACAAAATAAAGGCCCGCTACTTTTTAAAGGTTTAACTTAATTAACTCTTTATATTACTTTTTTTTAATCAATTATTAGTATTCATAAGTTACGTTATCGAGATATATTGCTCTTTTTTTACTGTCATTTACGCGCTTTATATTTGAAATTGTGGTTTGGCAGAAAGTCGAAGTTTTAATCTAACGTGTTCTCCTTTAAAGTATCGCAGTTAAACAATTGTTTTAATCACCGCGTCTTACTACCCGTTCGGGCTATAAGCTTATTTACTAATTGCACTAATGGTTATAGGGATAGGGAGTTTATATTTATAGGAAGTGTATATTCATTTGCGCGAAGGGAGTTAGGAAAATTATTTTGGAATAACAACCCTCAATACACCCAACCTAGATTCAAACCTCGATCTCCCGGTCATCGACAGGCCAATCTACCGCGAGAGTAGCGCGTTAGACCACCAAAGCGGGTTTATTATTATTATTATTATTAGCACCTCGTCTTAATACCCGTTTGGGCTATACGCACTTACGCTAATGTGTAATGGTAGGGTGATTGTGAGATGAAATGGAAGACCTACAGTTTAACGTGGGATCCGAACCACGGCGGAGGCCTGGCATTCCCCACATTCACAAGATGTCTTGTCAGAGGTGAAGGAAGGGTTTGGTAATCAGATAAATCTGTGCCGGGACCGGGGATTGAACCCCGGCCGCCAGCACAGAAGTCTGACACTTTACCCCTAGACCGCCAGGTCACCAAGCGGGTTTAGATAAGTTAAAGATCTTAAAGACTAGACATACAAAATAAACAAATGAATAGTTGTTTACTCACTTAAAAGGACCCCGCAAAGAAGGACACATGGTGTTCTAAATAAATTATATGATCTATTATCAGGAGGTCAAAGGTTCGAATTTTGACTGGGTTAACTGGGGGATGTTTTTCTCAGCCTTACTAATGCAGGTGAACTTTCTCTCAAAACCAACCTTCCTCAGCCCTACTCCTTGGTGTTGATTCCCACATTTACTGAAAAACAAGAACAGAGTTGAAGTGTAGTCACGTGAAGAGCTTTAAACCAATCAACGAAATCATCGGGAATTACGTTGCCATACTTGTTAAAAACGTTCTACGATGTTTCCAAGATAGCCGCCCTATCCCCACCTATTTCTAATATTCTTTATACATTATTATAATTAATCTCACGCACGGCAATGGCTGATTGATCTTGAATTCGCTAATGAATTAAGAATGGAAATATAATTGATGTTTACAAGTCATGAAAGATCGATATCGATTGAATGAGCTGTTAAAATCAACATTTTCCGCAGATAAATAAACTTTTTGTTTTTAAATAAAAATAGGTCTTATATTAAACTTCCAAAGAGGAAGGAGGCAATTAAAATTATCCTGTGACGAGAAAACGTTCCATTATTTGAAACATTGGAACAGATAATGCTTTTAATATTTTAGAAGCTAGGTAAACAACCGGCTATGTCGCATCGGTGGACGTAATTTATACCTCTGATAGCTAAAATAAGTTACTAGATCTACTTTCAAATATTCATACGCCAAGTCATGCGATCTGCAGCTGTCACTTTTGATATATATTATCAATTCATAAAGATAACACCAGAGGCGGCTCAGGGCGCTGCCCTCCCTGAAAAATAAAGTAAAAGAAGAAACAAAACATATTTTTAAATTCATAAAAATGTTCTCATATTTTTTCATTACATAATGAAAAATATATATATATATTTAAATGTTACGGTGCACCGCACAGATTTTCTCCCGCTTTTATCTTAAAATAGACATTTAATAAAAGCTCGTTAAGATTTGTGAAACGAAATAACAGTTCTATCTATACATTGTTGTAGAAACATTAGAACAAAGATCTTAACTAAAATATTACACACTAATACTTACTCTATGGCATCAGGAACTGGCAACACTGTTACAGGTAAAGTAAGAAAAGAGAAATATATTTGACCATCAAAGAACATAAGAATCAAATTAATTTACAAAGACCTGAATTAAAAAAGTATATTTGATTATATCTAGGAAATTATTGATTTTATAAAAATACATTTCAAATAAAATATTTTTATATTTAATAGTACTACAACTTTACAACAATAAGTTATTTCGTATCTCAAATAGTTGCGGAGAAATGATCAAAATTGGAAAATTTCCCCAATGCAAAGTACCCTCAAATATATTTTCATGATAAAATTAGAATTGCAATATTGTTTATATTGATAAACAGTGTCTATATATAAAATGAATTCAAAACTATTTGAACTTATTTTGAGAGATTCGATTTTTTCTCTATCTATACTTCAGTAAACTATCCTTAAATTTAGAGTTGTAAATATAACTCGCTTTGCTCGTTGGGGGATAAACCCCCGGTGAGTTTTCTTTGCAAGTGGATGTAAACTAATGTAATTCCAGAGCCGTTTTATGATAGGTCTTCCGTTTAGCCACAAGAGACCTCCAAAGAAAGGTCCGCACCGACTTTAAAGTTGCTCCCACATTTTAGATTTTTTTTCGGTGGTTAGAAATTAATTTTTATTTTAACTTTTTGGAATTTTCCACTGGTTACAGGTTAGAAGTTATAAGTTGGCCAAATTTCAAGTTTCTAGCACTACACACCTCGACATCTAGGAGCACGTCAGCAGAACATACCACAATATTAATAGTAAACAACACAACAGTCCGTCTAGAAATGGGAATACGTTCTGAGGGTCATCATTAACGGTCCTGCTTTACATTGTTACATGTTCAATGCCACGTGCCTAACTCCTATGAAACTTGTTATACACGCATACTTGAACAGCTTTGCTCTCCCGGCGCTGTACGACAAAACTTTGAACACAATTTAATGGTATCATCATAGCTTTCCTGATGTAAGTGTAGAGGTATTTTGTATTACTTTTGGTTCAAACAAACTATATGTGAAGTTGGGGCTATGAGTTTCAAAACACCCTATATACAGTATACAATATATAATAAATTTAAAAACCGATCCAAATTTCTTTGTTATCAATGTCGAGGAATGTATAAAACCGCGCTACTGTTAGTTTTCTGGTCCGAGCGTCATCTTGTATCTAATTTCACGGTTAATCGGACGTGAAACGGATTCCTTAGTAAGACGCGCCATAGACTTGGATAAGTTGTGGGATTTAAGTTAATAATATCAGCTACTTTCAATAAATCATAGTAACTAGAAACATTTTTTTCAATTCAAGAACGTTGTCAAAAAAAAATAGGGTGAGGGGCGGGGATTATAGGTTTTTTGGAGCGCTCCCCCTACAAAATGTAAAGTAATACTTTTTATACATTTATTTAGATCGAATACCCGCTTCGGTAGCCACGTGATCAAAGGCGTCACTCTTGTAGTAGACTAGATTTCCGATGACGGGGAGATCGGGGTTCGAATCTTGGTCGGGTGTACTGAGGGTAGTTTTCCTAAATTGTTTTCCCACTCTCCTTACACGCAAATGCGGTACACTTCCTGTAAATATAACCTTACTAATCCCTTAAAAAAACTTTTAGCGTAATTACCCGCCTCTGTGGCGTAGTTGGCTAACGCGCTTGTCGTGTTGAAGCTCGACTGCTGAGGACGGGCAGATCGAGGTTCGAATCTCGGTGGTGTGAGCTGGGGGTGGTTTTTCCTAAATGGTTTTCCACTCTCCTTCCACGCAATATGCGGGTTCACTTCCTCTAATTCAACCTTCCCAATTACTAATCCATTAGAGTAATTAGTACTTAAAGCGTATAACCCGAACGGTTGGGAAGACGCGGTTATAAATAAAAACTAAATCCAAAATGCACGTTTATGAGATATTAAAATAAAAATAGAGATTTATTATTATATTATTATCTATTAATTATTCAAATCCATGCGAGCGGTCATCGAAGCCATATACACTCGTCTAATGCAGTACTTCCCAAACCTTTTAGAACCGTGACCCAATTTTTATAACGACAAACTCTAGCGGTTCACCTAACTTTAACGGAAATGGGCGGTTTTTTAACGCTTTGTCTTACTACCTGTCCAGGTTGTACTAATGTATGATAATTACTCTGATGGGGTAAGGATGAGGAGGGAGGCAATGTAGAGGTAATCTACCCGCATTTGCGTGGAAGGAGAGTGAGAAACCGTTTAGGAAAACCCACCCTCAATACATCCAACAGGGACTCGAACCCCAATCTCCCCGTCATCACAGACCAGTCTAATGAGAGAGCGACGCCTTAGTCCATTCTGACACTGAAGCGGGTATTGGAGGTGTTTTTTTTAAATTTATTCATTTGATTTATTTACCGTGCACTTTCTAAACCGACGATTATATCAGGACATGAAAATGTCTATGAGCGAGAGCGAAAGAGCATACTAATTATTTTTCTGGGAAGGAAGTTATGCTGCGAGTTTTTATCGCTCAAGAAAAATTCATCGACCTCGGATGGGTTTGAACCCACTAACATCGGGTCCTGAGGCGAGCATTTTTTTTTTTTACCCCAAGACCAGTAAGGTCAACGTGGGGGCGTTTAAAAAAAATTAATACTTGAATATCATTTTAGTTTTATATTATGCACATTATTTTTTCCTATTTTTTTAAAAGTTAGTTTCACTTTTCCATTTGTTCAAAATTTCCCTATTTTAAAATAATTACAAAATGTTAACATTTCAAAAACTTTTTTCTACACACCGTTTGTAAAACCTCTGGTCTAAGGTATTGCGTGTCGGCTGGAGATGGCTATTTTCTTGGCTCGTGACGTCAACAATTATTCGGAAAGAACTTGTATATTTAAGAGAGTTGCAAACAAAGTAAATAGCACAATGTTAGGGTTTGTTCTGTCTCCCCCTCCCCTGGTGACTTAAAGACCCCCCTCCTTGCCCCCTTTTCAAAATTGAACCTCAGTCACATGTCTGGTGTGGCTATAAGATAACATCACGTTTGTGTCGTTACCGATACTATCCAAATAACGGCCCGAGTCTCGTTTGATTTTTTGTTGTTGTGTTGTTGTTTAAACTGTGACTTGGTGTGTTTTTGCCCGCGCTGTGTCACGCGTGAACATTTTACAACTTAATTCAGAAAACTTGTTCAAACAACGAACGGCTTCTGAAGAACATTCTTTGAGATAAATAGTACCGTGAAATGTGAGAGTAGAATATTAACTATCATTGAACCATCCAATGCGGCTCGAGCGTGTGAAGACACCCACTGGGGGTTCCAGGGGTGGATTTAAGGGAGGGTGACTACCCGGGGGCCTCCAAAAAAAAGGGGGGGCCCCACAAACTGTTGCAATAATAATTAATAAGTTTCATTTTTGCATTCATGGTAAAATCTAAAAAAAAAAACTAAAAAAAATTATAACTTATTAAATTAATTTTTATTTATGACAAAAATATTATTTACGACTCGTAAGGCAGACAAATAATTCAAACTGTGATTTTCCAAAACTTTGGCAACATCCTTAGATCGCGGCAAACCTAGTGGGTTAATATGGAACTATAAAAATATTGCTTCATTAATTGATTCGTCCCCAACGCTAGAGTTTCCTGACCTGTGCTTACGACCGTGGTGTAGACACACATCACTTAAACTTAAGTTTACGTTATTATAAATGTAATATATAACAGATAATTAAAGATCTTTACATTTACAACGAAACTATGATCTTTTACAAGTGTTGGCAACCCAAAACCTAAACATACGATTTTCGAACTGTCATCCAGGTAAAAACCTATCGTGAACGGAATTTAGTTTCAGGCTCGGAGCATTATAGTAGGTCCTGGATCGAGGTGATCGCTGTAGTAGCAGAAAAGATCTAGTGGGAAAAGGGCTGCAGGTGGAGGTGTTCTACAGGTGTGTAAGAGACCTTCCATGGAGTATACGCAGGTGTTGTACAGGGCGTACTTTTAACTCATAGTCACGTACGCAACAGAAACATGGACAGTGAATGTAAGAGAGACTAGGAAAGGGGAATGAAGTTATTGAGGAGCAAGCTAGCTGTCACGAGGAGAAACAAGATTAGGAATGAAGTTATTGAGGAGCAAGCTAGCTGCCACGAGGAGAAACAGGATTAGGAATGAAGTTATTGAGGAGCAAGCTAGCTGTCACGAGGAGAAACAAGATTAGGAATGAAGTTATTGAGGAGCAAGCTAGCTGCCACGAGGAGAAACAGGATTAGGAATGAAGTTATTGAGGAGCAAGCTAGCTGTCACGAGGAGAAACAAGATTAGGAATGAAGTTATTGAGGAGCAAGCTAGCTGCCACGAGGAGAAACAAGATTAGGAATGAAGTTATTGAGGAGCAAGCTAGCTGCCACGAGGAGAAACAAGATTAGGAATGAAGTTATTGAGGAGCAAGCTAGCTGCCACGAGGAGAAACAAGATTAGGAATGAAGTTATTCGGGAAAAAGCTAGGGTACAAGGAGTGCATGAGATAGTAGAGGAACTAATAGCGAGAAGGTATGGCCATATAATGAAGAGGTAAAATAATAATCCCAAGAAGAGTGATGGAGTTGAATTCTGGAGGGAAGATACCACAAAGGAGAACAAGAAAGCGATGGAAGGAACAGATAACATCAAGTGTGAGAGTGAGTGGAGAATAATGGAAGCAAATAAAGGAAGAATAATGTTGGAAGGATAGAGGAAGGTGGGGTCATTTTAATAAACCGACGGGTGACCTGGTGGTCTAGGGGGAAAGGTGTCAGACTTCTATGCTGGCGGCCGGGGTTCAATCCTCGGTCCCGGCACAGATTTATCTGATTACCAAACCCTTCCTTCACCTCTGACAAGACATCTTGTGAATGTGGGGAATGCCAGGCCTCCACCGTGGTTCGGATTCCACGTTAAACTGTAGGTTCTCCATTTCATCTCACAATCACCCTACCATTACACATTAGCGTAAGTGCGTATAACCCGAACGGGTAGTAAGACGCGGTGCTAATAATAATAATAATAA
>CABEEJ010007731.1:0-11388 GCA_901482245.1 Timema douglasi | reverse complement strand
TTTTATTATTATTATTATTAGCACCGCGTCTTACTACCCGTTCGGGTTATACGCACTTACGCTAATGTGTAATGGTAGGGTGATTGTGAGATGAAATGGAGGACCTACAGTTTAACGTGGAATCTGAACCACGGTGGAGGACTGGCATTCCCCACATTCACAAGATGTCTTGTCAGAGGTGAAGGAAGGGTTTGTTAATCAGATAAATCTGTGCCGGGACCTGGGATTGAACCCCGGCCGCCAGCACAGAAGTCTGAAACCTTACCCCTAGACCACCAGGTCACCGACTTATATATATAGAATTAGTACATAAGTGTATAATTCGACACACATATATATGTATTATATGGCCATTTTCCGGTGCTTCTAGTCTGCATACATACATATATATATATATCTTACTACCCGTTCGAATTATACACTCATGTACTAATTATACTAGTTAGTTTAGGGATTAGGAAAGCTATATTTATAGGAAGTATACCCGTATCTTTGTGGAAAAACATTTTGTAAAAACTACCCTCAGTACACCTCGACCGAGATTCGAACCTCGATCTCCCCATCATAGGCAGTCTTGCCTACTGCGAGAGTAGCGCGTTAGACCATGCAGCCACCGAAGCGGTTTGTATATATATATATATATATGTATAGCTAAAGCATAGTATGGATATTTCATATTTAATATTCTGTATTTCAAATGGTTCGACACCTTAGCGCAGTCGGTAGCGTGTCTCACTACTGAGTTAAGAGTCCCTGGTTCGATTACCGGGATGGCTGAAAATTTATCATTGGTTAAACGTCGGTTTACCCCCCTTTCACATTGATAAATTAACGGTCGAGGGCTGGATGTTGTGTCTGTTCTTGAATTAAGTCGGCTTGTAAGTCGTGTTATGATATAATCACACTGTTCAGAAAGTGAACGTTAAATACTTCAAACAAAGAAAAAAAAAAGTATTTCAAATGTGTGTTTGATCAAGATTATGTAATTGATTATTATGAATAAACTGCTTGGGACCACTTTATGGGTCTTTATGGACCACACTTTGAGAAACATCGGTCGAGAGGACCCTCATTTTGACTCCACTAACGGTTACAAATCTGCACCGAATCCATTTGGATTTGAAATTTCGAATCTTTCAAACTTTTAAATCCGAGACTTCGGATCGATTCTGAATCTTAGCTCTAGCTTCGGATTAGAAAATTTCGAAACCTTCGCACGGGCCTTTAGTAAAATATTATCACTGTTGAACGCAAAAACAAAAATAATATTTAGCACCGCGTCTTACTACTCGTTCGGGTTATACGCTTTAAGTACTAATTACTCTAATGGATTAGGAATTGGGAAGGTTGAATTAGAGGAAATGAACCCGCATATGCGTGGAGGGAGAGTGGAAAACCATTTAGGAAAAACCACCCCCGGTTCACCCGACCGAGATTCGAACCTCGATCTCCCCGTCCTCAGCAGTCGAGCTTCAACACGACAAGCGCGTTAGCCAACTACGCCACCGAGGCGGGTTAGAATTAGAAAATTTCGAAACCTTCGCACGGGCCTTTAGTAAAATATTATCATTGTTGACCGCAACAACAAAATAACCACAAATGATTTTATTTTCTAAAAGTTGCTCCAAATGTCCGTTTGTTAGAAAATTGAGGATAAAGGTTCCATCGCGTGCATGTGTCGAAACCCCGAGGGTGGTGGATAGCACGTGAGCTGACATATGAAACTCGGCGAACTTTGTAACATTATTGCGGTTTGTAAAGAAAATTAATTTTCTATATATGGAAATTTACATACACACACAAAAAAAAAACCTTTTGATTTCAAACGTTTCTTTTCAAAACCCTATACCCACTTTTGTGATCACGCTCGGATTTTCAATAGACCAATTTTCCACCTCCGAGTAGGCCAAGGCTCGAATAATTGGAACAATCGAAAAACTCGATTATTCTGAATAATCGAATCATCCGATTATTTTTAAATAATTCGAATGAAAACAATAGGTAAATTCTCCTAACAGCCTCCCGATTCATTCGCTTACCATTCCCTTTCCACTGCGCTGAGGAAAATCGACCTTTATGATTTAAATGTTTACCAGTTTTATATCAATATAACATAGATCTCCTGTTTGGTTTATTTTAAATAGATACTCCCCTTTTGCTACGCGATAATTGACCTTAAGATTTAAATGTTTATCAGGCTATCTCAATATAACATAGATCTCCTGTTTGGTTCATTTTAAATAGATACTCCCCTTTTGCTACGCGATAATTGACCTTAAGATTTAAATGTTTACCAGGCTATCTCAATATAACATACGATCTCCTGTTTGGTTCATTTTAAATAGATACTCCCCTTTTGTTACGCGATAATTGACCTTAAGATTTAAATGTTTATCAGGCTATCTCAATATAACATAGATCTCCTGTTTGGTTCATTTTAAATAGATACTCCCCTTTTGCTACACGATAATTGACCTTAAGATTTAAATGTTTACCAGGCTATCTCAATATAACATACGATCTCCTGTTTGGTTCATTTTAAATAGATACTCCCCTTTTGCTACGCGATAATTGACCTTAAGATTTAAATGTTTATCAGGCTATCTCAATATAACATAGATCTCCTGTTTGGTTCATTTTAAATAGATACTCCCCTTTTGCTACGCGATAATTGACCTTAAGATTTAAATGTTTATCAGGCTATCTCAATATAACATAGATCTCCTGTTTGGTTCATTTTAAATAGATACTCCCCTTTTGCTACGCGATAATTGACCTTAAGATTTAAATGTTTACCAGGCTATCTCAATATAACATACGATCTCCTGTTTGGTTCATTTTAAATAGATACTCCCCTTTTGTTACGCGATAATTGACCTTAAGATTTAAATGTTTATCAGGCTATCTCAATATAACATAGATCTCCTGTTTGGTTCATTTTAAATAGATACTCCCCTTTTGCTACACGATAATTGACCTTAAGATTTAAATGTTTACCAGGCTATCTCAATATAACATACGATCTCCTGTTTGGTTCATTTTAAATAGATATTCCCCTTTTGCTACATGATAATTGACCTTAAGATTTAAATGTTTACCAGGCTATCTCAATATAACATACAATCTCCTGTTTGGTTAATTTTAAATAGATACTCCCCTTTTGCTACACGATAATTGACCTTAAGATTTAAATGTTCACCAGGCTATCTCAATATAACATACGATCTCCTGTTTTAATAGGCGGGAGACACAACACAAATTAGACTGTCATTTGTATTCTCCTACTCTCCTGTTTGTTCTCCTATTGCTGGACCACTACACCCAGGAACGTTATAAACACACTTGGTTTCTAGAGTTTAGGAATTTATGGTGGACTATCTTAGCAACATCGGAATAGTTATCCTTGACTCGATATAGCTAAACACCATTATTTCAATCAGGTAACGAACCCTGGCCTACTGAGGAAGGCGCACCTTGAGGGGTGGATGGTAAAGGTCTTCCAAAGTGTGCAAACAAGTGAAGAACTCGCGGCAACAAACTGGCAAATAATGGCCGGAAAGGGGCGGGGCTGGCAGCTACTTGGGAACATAACGCAGGGAAAGAAGGAAGGTCAAATACCCCGCGCCACGCACACGAGCATGCTTCATCCTCCTTAAGGTGGGGATAAGGGGGCGCGAGAAAAGGTCGGTCAGTGTTTTTTGCTGTTTTTATAGCTAAACAACAGATATTTCTCCAGTGTAATAATAATAATAATAATAATAATAATATTTAGCACCACGTCTTACTACCCGTTCGGGTTATACGCTTTAAGTACTAATTACTCCGAGATTCGAACCTCGATCTCCCCGTCCTCAGCAGTCGAGCTTCAACACGACTAGCGCGTTAGCCAACTACGCCACCGAGGCGGGCTTCTCCAGTGTAAATATAATAGTTTAATTTCCTTCACATGTTTCTATCAACAGTTGTTGAATATCTGTCACGAGCATAGCAACATTAGATGAGAAACTTTTTTAATTGAAGAGAAAAAGTTGTCATTAGATTACAGAACACCCTTGACAGATAGTCAAGAAATGTTATGTCACCAAGTGAAGAAAATTAAACTCTTTCTGTTTCTAATGGATAAATATTTTATTTATTTTGACCAAAATAATGTTTTGATATAAAAACTACAAAAATACTTACCTTTCCTCGCGTCCCTTACATCCCTTCTACCTTAAGGGCACCACCTACTCAAAGGGAAATATTCTCACATTGCTTAATAAATATATATATATAATCACTGCATCTCACCACCTGTTCAGGTTATACACATATATGATAATTACTCTACTGGGGTTGGGCTCAGGAAGGAAGCATTTGAGAGGTAATACACCCGCATTTGTGTGGAAAGAGAGTGGGAAAACATTTAGGAAATACCACTCTCAGTAAGCCCTACTGGTATCTGAACCCCGATCTCCCAGTAATCAACAGTCACACTGCTATGTTTCTTGTAGACATGACAATTATGAAACTTCATCAACCATTTAAACAATCCCAAATTATCCTAGAATGTTCTATCGTGAGATCCGAGATCCGTAAAAATCTCTAAAATGTGTATTGGGTACATTTTCGAAAACCTTGATTCAAAAAAACAAAAATTCCAAGCAATTAGTAAAATAAATTATATAAACTTGAGTAGTTGGAGAAATAGCACATTCACAAGGCAGGAGATAATTGTAGCCTACTGATATAAATAATTTGCTCAGAAAGTTTTATACATGTTTTTAATTACGTAATTGACATGACAGACAAAATAGCATTTGTCAGTTTCATTGGGATCTAGTTAAAACACATCCAACCCTCTTCTGTGGCCACATGGTCCAAGGTGATCTCGCAATACACTTGGCTACCGATGACTAAAAGATCGGGTTTCAAATACCTGCTGGCTGTACCAAGGTCTAGGGGTAGATTTTCACTACTCAAATACGGGTAAACTTCCTCTAAATTCACCCTTACTAATACCTAGCACAGTAGAGTAATTATTTATTATGTGTATAGTCCGAACGAGTAGTAAGACGTGGTTTGGTAAAAAAAAACATACGTATGTAGCCAGGACGTGTAGTAAGACGTAATGGATTTTTTTATTAGTGTAATTTGAAATACATTTATGAAAATTAGTTGAATACCTGGATCAAAATTCGAATATAGGTTATGTATTTTTTTATCTCGCAAACTCATTGGACGCAAATTCTAAAAAAAAATTAAATTCCTTGTTCGCGGAGAAAGATAACGCGATTCGTAACTAACGGTTCATAGGAGACAAAATAACCGTTTTCGCTTTTCTACCTTAATAATTGAAAAGGTAAGTGTAGTCAAAAAAATAGACCGTCAATATATATATTTTCAAATTATCTTACTTGTTCCTTACGCCGTCGTTCTATTTCGCAGCGCTGGTAGTCAGCGAACCGTGTAGGTAGTCGACTCTTATTCTTTTGTCAGAATCGATTCGACATCATTTCGAGAGAGTGGTAAATTCTGTAGCGTCTTTATAATGACAGGTTTGGGTTGGAGTCTTTCAATAAATAAGATTACACTTAAAAATTATTATTTTTTATTTCTATCACAAACATAATCTGATTCATGTAACAAACACGAGCGCCACTAAGCCTTATAAGGACTGTCTGAGAAGATAAAAGTCATACCACAATTTTTTAAATTTTTGTTTTGTTTGTTCGGGTTGTACACATATGACATTACACTAACGTTTTAAGGATGTGGGTGGTCGAGCTTAAAGGCATTGTAATCATTTTTGCGTGGATGGAGAGTGGAAAGCATTTTTTTAAACACCCTCTGCACCATATCAAGAGTCGAACCCTAATCTCCCCGTCGTTATCAGTCCAGTCTATTTCGCGTGTGACGACTTAAACTTTTCGACACAGAAGTGCGTCTACTGATATTAAAAAAACTAGTTGTATACACAATAAGTGGCGGCTCGTGTATAGGCACTGCGGAACTGCAGCACCCCCTATTTCCACTTGATATTATCGATAACATTTAATATAATGAGTCCTTTTTCCGTTAATTCTTTCTTTATTTTTGTAGTACAATATATATTCCTTAAGCTTAATGTCAGTACTTCAGTAACCATCCACCAGTTTATGAAAAAGATACAAAAATCTTTGTATAGAACTGTGCGCTTCACAGTGACAGCTACGTGGTGTTTTACTGTTGTGCGCATGCGCACATAGGAGGGGAGTGGGGAGGAAGGCGGGACTGGCAGGTAGAGAGAGCACTGTTGCTCTCACAGTGCCGGCTCTGGCGTGATGGTGGAAGGAAGTTTTTTTTTACTCAGCGTGTGTTGTGTTTAAAAACCGTGTACCATATTATTGAATATAATAAAGTGTAGAAGAGTGTAGAGTTAGATTATTATTCTGCTTCCAGCTATTATATTTGATTCATTTTTTTTTTTCGGTTCTTTTATTTAAGAGAAAGACTAAATGCGCTTGCAGTACTTTCAATCGAGAAAAATTTCCTCAATTTTCATCCAGAGATCAAGGAGAAAATTATTGAACTTTTTGCGCAAATTAAAACAAGAAGAATGGATTTTATTTTTAAATGAATAGATCAAGCTTGAACTTTAACAATTTAAGTTAAAAGTAAGTAAAAAAGTAATTTTTTTTTGTTAAGATTTTATCACGTTCCTGAATAAATTTTCTTTAAATACATGTTTTTTCCTTTTACACAATTTTAAAACAAAGGCTAAAAATAATCTGGAGCAGCACCCCCACTAATTTTAGCTACGAGCCGCCACTGATACACATTAAACCTTATTTTTGGAAAATGGGCTGATAGAAGTGGTGGGGGTAGGGGGGTTGCTTTAATTAAGAAAAGGGGCTTAGTGAAACCAAAAGTTAAATGTACAAAATGTATCCTAACAGCATTATTTAAACTACCATATGTTGATGCCGATCCGTTATAATAAAGCATCACAAATACCAACAGCACGTGATGAAAATCTGAACTAATTTTAAATGTTTCTAAAACGAAGCTTTTAATAACACTGTCAATTTAAAACCCTTTAATGCAACTTTATTTATAATTATTAGACCTAACCACGGTGGTGCGGAGTTCTGGATAATCCGAACACACGTTTTGAAAAATGTAGCAAAAAATTAAGTCAAATAAATATATTTTATTGGTTAAGAAGCTCAAAGTTAAAAGATAATTGTAAGAATTATTAATATCTGATAATAAATGCTTAATATTTACATGTTGTAGTCAACACAATGTGTTCCCCTGTAACTAAAAATAATTACAGGACATATCACATGTTATACATCAGTTAAATAAATGAACAATTGATTAAACTCATTCAACCATAATTTAAAATTCGTGAAAATACTGTATACATGTATTCTCCCGGTTAGTACGAATTTTCGCTAATCCGAACAAGCTTCGGTCGGTCTCGATTAGTTCGGATTAACAAGGCTCTATTGTATAGATCCGTTACGACTTGTACGAGAGCATTTTTTTTATTTAGTTAACGGGAAGACAAAAATACACGGATGAACACAACAACCAAAGATTCTAAAAAAAAAAAAGTACATGATCAATAAAAACTCAATAATGATAAAAACAGTTGATCAAAATTGCAGGTTGTACCCATAGTTATATATATATATTACTACCCGTTCGACTTATAGGCTTCATATGAATTTTAATTTGTGCAGTAAGGGTGATTAACATCCCCTACACTTAATCCCCTAAAATGTTAAAGTTTTTTTATATAGATAGAATATTACCAAGCCATACATTGAGGGAGGAAGCGGTCAGGTACCAAGATTTGGGGTAAAGGGATTTCAAGATTGTGGGATTTTATACACAACCAGCACAACGCACTCACCGATCACAGATCACCCTTAAAGAGAAACGGGCGAGGAAGGATAATTTGAAAGGCAATGCAACAACATTCATTTGGAGAAAGCATTATAAAAATAAAATGTAGGAAAAACCACTTTCAGTGCATTCAGCCGGGATTCGAACCACATCCCGATCCAGAGTCGAGCACGCTTTGTACCGAGCGGTCTCTGATAGTTTTGGATCGGTTCGTGTTACCGCGCGAAAAACTATCGGTTTGACCGCTCGCGATGTTTCACAGAGTGGACAATGGATTCCTTCCAAGAGTCACGTCCCTTCTTCGGCAGCTCTGTCAGTCCACAAGGAGCAATAGACTCGTGAAGACGTGCGTGGTAGTCCACCGCGCATCTCTAGTACGCATGCTCGCTGTCTGCCTTCCAGCCATTGGGAGCGTTTACATTCTATTCTATAAAGTGTTCTAATTTCAAATAAAATGTGGATTCATTGTTAACGCTTCTCTGTTACACAGTGCTTGTGATATTAAAACGCTTTATCTAAACTAAACTAGGACTTCAAATATGAGATCATACACGCGCTACGTTCATAATATTTAAAAGTAAGTTTTTATATCAACAAAGTATTTTGAAAAACAGTGTTGTGAAACGTTTGGTTATTGTTTATCGAGTGAACGACATAAATTATGGGGAAGGTGAAAAAAAATTACACTCAGTGAAATAATATAACAGTGCAAGTTTTCTAGTGACTACATTTATTTGAACTTGCAAGACTTCTATTTCAATTTATATCTTCAAGGAGACAAATGTTTCATCAAGCTGATTACCGGGTAAGCAAAATCCAGTTTATTAAACATTTTTGACATTTTAAATTGTATATCAATATAACTTAAGCTTATGCCAAAACAATTATACTAGCAAATTAGCTAACGTAAAACTAATCTTGTGTATGTATCCACTTAAAGCTCTTGTTTTTATAGAGTTTAGACAATACTAATTTATCTTGATCCTTGAAATACACAGTAAAACTCTCTTTCTTGTATTATAATTAACTTGACTTACATACAAATTAACAATTAATATAAGAGTGATAATATTATTCGATAATTTAATTAGATAAAAGAAGATCGGCAATTCGAATTTAATGCATACAACCTATATAGAGTATTTAAATATTTTGTTTAATCTTAAAGTGAAGAACATTAAACAAAAAGTTATTCTTTAATTGTTCGCAAACACAGGTCAAGGGCCCACAAGTGAGTTTTGAATTATTACAAACATTTTCTTTTGTTGGGTAACAATGTGTACTCTCAGGATTAACATATTTTTGTTTTAAATGTGCATTGTTAGGAAGTTTGTTTAGTATTTTTTTCATTGTTTTATAAAAATGCTTTTATATTTATTGAAGAATATATAATGTATTAGTTTAACCTCAATGCATATGTGTAAAAGTGATTTTTATAACAATAAAAGGGACAAGGAAGTGCCCCGACCATGTATATTATAGGCCAAAAATTTGTCAACCATCCCCCCCTCCCCCTATGTTTGGGCTATACGCCTTTAAATTACGCTAGTGTGGTAGGGATGAGGTAGATAAAATTGAGAAGAAATACACCCACATTTGCGTGAAGAAAGAGGGGGAAATTATTTAGGAAAAAACTGCTTCAGTACATGTGACCGGGATTCGAACTCCGACCTCCCCATCACTTGCAAACCGCACTAGAAACTGTGTGCCTGGCGGTGCGGATATTTAAAAAAAATCAAAATAGAACAAATTGTTAAAAATGTTAAAAACTATCCAAAATTTGTTTTGAATACTAAATGAAATATGTTTAGTGTAACTTAAAGACCAGTTTTTTTCTTCCTTTCAATGTCGCCTTTTTCACACTTTGGTGCATACACACATATTATTACTTGTGACGATAATGCCGTGCACCAAGGAATCTGATTTAAAAAAAATGAATTGTTACTTTGAAAATGTATTCTATTTGTTTATTCAACAATTAAAATTACATTTATAGTTTAAAAAATAAGAGATTTAGAAATGTATATTTGGTTGATTGTGAGTAAAAGTTGAGCTACGTACCTATTTTCAATATTATTTAATTCTTGAAGTGTAGATGGCTCACCGCATTAGCCTGGAGAGGAGATTGAAAAACAAAAGTGATAGATCACATGTGAGCAAACACTCCCTATACACTTGTATGAGATTCGAACCTCGACCGCCCAACATCGCGAACATGACGCCCTAGCTCACGTAACCACCGATGAGGGGGTATATATGTCTGTTTTTGTTGTGCTTCGTGTCTTACCGCCCATCCGGTGTCTCTTAATATACACAATTTTGGGGTGAACACGAGAACGATAGAATTTTATTATATGTAACCGCATTTGTTTGGAGGGAGGGTGGGAAACCAAATACCGAATAAAACATCATACATACACTCGACCGGGTTTTGAGCCCCGGCCTCCCTGTCACAGGTGAGCCATACCGGACGAGACTGACGCCTTTATCCTTATGGCCACCGGCGCGGGTATATTTATTGGTTGGTTAGTCTTGTTTCACCCAGCTGTAAATTTGAGTGTAATCCACTTTCCCAAGCTCGTCGCTATGGGGGTCTTCCCTGATTTCACCGAGTTAATGGAGTCATTCCTCTTTCTAGACCACTGGTCAGTGGTCAACCACCGCGTGACCTCACTGTCTGTGACCACAATATCTTACTACCCGCTCAGGTGTTCACGTGGACTAACGCGATACTCTCACAGTAGACTAGACCGCCGATGACGGGAAGATAGAGGCTCGAATCTCGATAGAGTGTATGTATTGAGGGTGGTTTATTCAACCACACAAATGCGGGTACACTTTGTATGAATATAAACTGTCCCAATCTTTAAAATCATCAGCGTAATTAGTACACAAGCGTTTAAGATGTGTTTTTTTTATCTGGTTCGAGGCAAATTATTTTTTTGACTTCGCAGACGGATCAGAATGTTAAGCCGCCCACAGAACATGAATTGGGGGTCGTCTTTCGACGTATAGAATGGTCCAAAGTTTCGCTTCCGATTGAAAATTTGATCCTACCAAGAAAAAAATAATAATTTTTTCCCCATATAATTATCACGTAGCGCTTAAGCCCGTATAAAATTTCAGAAAAACTTTCAAAAAGAGTTTATATATATAAAGGTAGAGAAGGGTACACCTTGCAGAGCAGGTGGGTCTTTTCCCCGACTCCGGGAAGTAAAAATTACGCCTTCCACGGCCTTCAGAAGGGGAGGCGACGGTGGCGCTCCAAACGGCCGTTTTTTTCTGACGCCCACAGATCACGAACGGGGGTGTTCGTAAATGGTCCCGGTGAACGGTGCCTTGAAGGGGATCGAAAGGGCTTCCTACCCAGGGATGGTAGTATTTTTATTCCGGGTTCGAGTCTGGGAAAAACGCCTAAAAGCGTCCCGGCATCCCCGCGGATAGGCGGAAAATATTTTTTGTTAAAGAACCGCCTTTTGGGTTAGGGAAGGGAAGGGATCAAAGTTTCGTGCC
>CABEEJ010007730.1:0-28430 GCA_901482245.1 Timema douglasi | reverse complement strand
CAGCCAATCAGAGAGCAGGAGGAGTGGTCACGTGACCAAATCCAGCCAGTCACAGCTCTGTGCTATCAAACCCCCCTAACTACTCACGATATCTGTGAGGGTGAAACTAAGCTCTTCAGGAAAAGTGAGATGGCTGGTGTTTGGGGGGAGAGAGAGTATTGTTACTTTTAGATATTACAAATTTAAAATATGTTCTTTAATAGTTAAAGAACGGTAAACTTATATATTTTACGATATATTGCGTCCAACAGTTTACCCCCGCAGGGATTTGATTCCAACCTTCCGCTCCATAAATAGATGGGCTTGACATTTAGACTGCATGCCCCCCGGGATTCGAACCTCAGTAGTTTTCTAAGGTGTTGAATGTACCCCGCATTTGCGAGAGCGAAATAAAACATCATTTAAAATTGGTTGACTGCTTAATATAATTATACCAGGCAGAATGTGTACCAGTATTTGTATGGCTGGAAAAAATAATCACGAAGACTAATGTATCTAGTTAAAGAACGGCAAACTTACATATTAGACGATATATCGCATACAACAGTTTACCCCCGGAGGGATTTGATTCCAACCTTCCCCGATAGAAATAGACAAGCCTGACATTTATACGGCATGCCCACTTGCGCTGGAGTGAAAATCGAGAAAGTCTAACGAGAACTTATGCAACTGCAGGATTCCTTAGAGTACATCAGCACGTTAATCCTGTTTGAGGTAATTTTATCGTGAACTCAAAGTAGTTGAGAAACATTCTTACACAGTACAAGTGGTAGGGATTAGATCTTAAAGGGGAAAACTCTATTAGCCTGCTATATGGGTGGACAGTTGTTAAGTATTTTAAATTTGAAAATACACACGCACGCGAACTCAACACATTTTAACACAGCATCTTACTACCCATTCGTGTTATACGCTTAAGTACTAATTACGCTAATGGGTTAGGAATTGGGAAGTTTGAATTTAGAGGAAGTGAGCCCACATTTGCGTTCAGGGAGAGTAGAAAATACCCCTAGTTCACCCGACTGAGATTAGGACCTTGATTTCCCCCAATCCTCGGCAGACTATTTCAACATGAAACTAGACAGTAGCTAACTACGTCACCGAAATAACATTAGTTGATAGTAAAATGTGAAGCCTTCTTAAAACGAATAAAGTAATCCACCTCTCACATAAAGTGACGGGTTACAGGAGACTTCTTAGACGTCTTGACCAATGAATCGAATCGAACCCAGGACCTCTTGCTTAGTAGGCAAACACACTACTGAACTAAAGTGTTGGTCTTACAATTATACATTTTTCCAGTGCTTACCCAATACTCGAACAAAGGTGAACTGGGACCCAATAGAACTAAAGGGCGAATGATGCGAGTCGCAGGTTATTTATTGATTTAATTTATTTAGGGTATGAGAAAAAATGCGTAGGTTAATGGAAGTGCACTTACATTAGCATGTATAGGGGATGAGAATAACCACAATGCTAAATCACAAATTGAACCTGCACTCACAATTGAGCCAGGCGAGATTCTAAAAGGTACTGGATGCGTTGGTACATTCAACGCTGGATATGTATTTTCTTAAGAGATTTTTCACCATCCCTCCATGCGGGTGTGGCTACAGGTATTCTAAATTCTACCTTCCTCATCCCCACTCGATTAGTGTAAGCATGTGAGTGTTTAAAACGTGTAAAAAAAGATAAAACCTACACTTTGTGTTAGGAAACCATGTTTTATTTTATTTTAATTTTAGCACCACGTCTAATTAACCGTTCAGGTTATACGTATAAATGTGATAATTAAGCTACATAAATGGAGTAGGAGTGAGAAGGGACGCATTTTAGAGGTCCTTTTTGTCAAATAAGTTAACAACCAATAGATTATTGCCTTGAGGCGATTTCATTGACCTACCCCATCGGTGTGAACAGCAGTGTTTAATTTGCGCCATAATAGACTTTGAAAACAGAATGGGGAAATTGTTATGTTGCAACCATGTATTTCTGGAACACACGCCTATTGGAGCATTGACATTCAGGTATATTTCCATCCCAAATGCCATTGTAGGTCAGTGGCTTTGACCTCTGCAAAACAGGGGGGATTCGCGCGTCAGAGGTGTTTCATAATGCTGCCTTATTGGATCCTCTTTCGAGTTTGAACTCCGCATTTGGCATGTAATGACCCTGGATTTGAACCCCGCAATCTTTTTCAGTGTACATCATGCCATAACTCGAGGTCCGAAGGAGTTTTTAGCATAGCTAATGACTGTTGGAATGGTAATTCAATCAACTAATTCCTTCCCACATCTTTACGTTGTTAAATGCACCCGCATTTGTGTGATCGAACAGTTTATACACATTTGTACTAATAATTCTCAAGATTTTAGGGATTTGGAAAGTTACATTTAGAAGAAGTGTACCCGCATTTGCGTGAAAGAACAGTGAAAAACAGGCATCAGTACACCCGACCTAGATTCAAACTTTGATCTCCCCGTCATCAGTTGCCTTGTCTAATGCGAGAGTAGCGCGTTAGACCAAATATTCCAAATATTAATTGTCTCAGCTCACCTCTGTTATAGTATTGGATAAGCACTGAAAAAATGTATAATTTTGTAATACTGACACTTAGCTCTGGAAATACTTGGAGAATCAAAGACAGGAAGGAGATGACAACATTGCCAAATTCATTTATAAATTTTAATTGTTGTGACTTTAGATTGCTACCCAAAGAGAAAGTAAAGGGATAACAGCCCCAAAACTGGTAGACGGTGGTGGTATCTTCAGCTTTAACAACGCCGTCTTACACGTCACCCTAATACATATTCCTCACGGCCGTTACCCGCATGAAGGATTGAGACTCCGCGTTGGTGGACTTCCCAGCAGAGTCATCGTATAGTGACGTGCAAATGTTGGTTTGCACACCGATAGCCACCGTTAGGGATGAAACCGATGGTATTCTCCTGAAGATTACTTCGGCGGTAAACTAACATGGCCACTCTTGCGATCATACACTCCTCTCTGAAAGTATCCACCTTTTCTTTTTACATAAGCATATATCTAAACTTTAGGCAGGCTCTCCGTAGAATCTCTACATCTTTCAAGCAATAAAGTTCCAAATCGTGGTTAAAATCAAAAACATAATCTTCTTTGACCAGCGCGTAATACCAGTTTTCAAAGTGCTCCTTTCCCTCAACTGACATCTCACCGATGCCGTAGTCCTCCTTTGGCGGCCAGGGACCCCTATACTCCACGTTTTATTTTTCATTGAAAAAATTGGGGAAATGTCCCTTGGACAAAAAGACTCGTCGAAGCCGAATGTTTTTGGCATCTTGGACACCAACATCGGGAGAAGTCAAGTGGGCCGTAACGCATGAACATGATTTTCCCACCGTTCATTATGAGCTCTGGAGTCCATTTTTTTACCTCCATCATGTATTTTAAAATAATATTTCCATCATAGCCCTTTCATTATGGACCAGTAGGCTGATATCCTTAAATATTGTTGATTTAATTTGCTTTTGCTTTATAAATCCGAATATTGGGCCATTGTGGCATCACCCTTGAATATGAGAGTCCTATCGCCCCTACATTCAGTGCAATGATGGTCATTTACATCGATATAAAGGCAGGATTTGCAACACGTCTGTACGAAACAGAGGTTGGGTTCGTGCAAGTACGTGTTGACCGCACCTTGAAGAAGCGTTTCTTGTCTGCATTCAAAATCATAAAATACAAACATGAAATTGCTCTTTTCCAGTGACAGCTTGAATGGGGCCTGCTTCATATAGCAGAAATGATCAAAAGGACGATGGGTCTCACATACTCTACAAAAAGTTTCATAACACCTGTGTGAATAATTTGATCTTTCCAAACTGAAACATTACCCACAGACTTCACAAACCTTTTTGACATCACAGATCTACATGTGGCCTCTGCAAAACCTGGGACACGTATGGTTATCAAAACAGGTCTGGTTTGTAAACCAATGCCCACAATGAATACAATCAAGATAACACTTAATGTGATGCTCGGGAGGGGTAGGCCCCATATTAGACACACCTCCCCCAAAGTTCCCTGAACACTGTGGTTTTGTATTCCGAGATGCATGTTTGAAATTGTTTCAGCTCAGTTAGCCTACCACCTTTCAAAATATTCACACGAGCATCACGGTATACTTCCTCTGCTTTGAGTTTTTGAATAGGGCTACCAATTTTGATATGTTTAAAGGTGTTCACGTCAATGCATCCTGGCTTTCTTTTATTGTCACATATAGCTTTGGCGGCAGTCAATCCACAGGAAATGAAAAGCGTGTCACAATTTTGAATCGTAATGATTTATTTTATTATTACGGCTATATATGCTAGCAGGGGATAGCTTATCACAATGACGCGCACTCCCACGAGGCTCCTTAAAATTCCTAAGTTTAACGTACAGTGGTGCCGTACTTAAGAAAAAGCTATTATTCTGCAACAAGTGACTTACGTTATCGAGCACGTTTCAAGCGTTTAACTGATTCACCCGCCTAAAAGATACGAATACATGATTCAACATCGAGTCCTTGCTGTTAAAAAGTAAGCCGACATGATCATCGATGCTGATACTATGGTCCTACAGCCGATTGAGCAGAACAGTAATGTGCTCTTCAAGCCAGCTTAATGCGTCACAATCGCTTGGTGGAGCACCAATATGTACGGTAACTTCTCTACCAGAATAAAAGAAACGCCTCAATTGTTTTATTTTCTCCTTAGCTCGGAGATGGTGCTCCTGCAGCTGGGTGACGGGGAGGTAGGGTGAAGCACCGTGTCCTTTTCCGGAATTTCCAACATCCATTTGATCTAAAAAACATAAAAGTCTGAATTCAAACACGTGTCTAACTTCAAAGTAAACACTTTAAATATAATTGTTTCAATCATGTATTTTTTATTTTCTAAAAACTTAGGCTTGTTTTTCCTCTCTTTAAATTCTACGATTAATATATATATATATATATTGATTTTGGTATTAATATGTTGTTACAATTTTTCCTAAACATAATTTCTTTATCTGAACCAACATTCGGAAAGTGTGTGTAGTATAATACACTTGAACCTTAGGACAGGTACATAATACAGTCCAGAGTAGTTAATTTATCACTATGAAAGATTAAACCTACATTTTCACCCCTGCCTGGAATCGAACCCGGGACCCTTGGCTCAGCAAATAAATATATAGGGTTTTCTCTCTTTTAATAATAGGCTCAAGCAACAATATTATTTCCCTAGTTAATTATTATGCCAGTATATATTTGAATACCTGTAAGAAATACCTGTATACTTAAAACACATTGAAACCCTAGATCTACATTTATCCCCGTTTTAAAATTGCTCAGTTGAGCCCAACATTTTTTCGGCTCTAAATTTCCTGTCAACACCATCTGTTATTTCGATAAGTAACCAAGTTTACCATAACTACACTAATCATTCAAGAAATCTAACTTTAAATAAGGTATTGAGGAAAACATGTCTTAACACAAATGGGTAAAAATAGATATTGATGTGTAGCATTTATTGGAACAAATGCTCCAAGAAAAAAGTCTAAGTGCAAGAAACTCACCAAAAGTCCCCCACTGTGCTGTGCCGACTGACTGGTTATCACACGAAAGAATAATGGCGTCCTCCTTCCACAAAAAACATTGTTCATCTGAACGCGGTGTAAACACGGAAAGAGTAAAATGCTCTATTCCCCCGTGGCGGGGTGTGAAGGGGTGTGTGGTGGGCATGCGCCGTAAATGTGTAATACGTCCAGAATGTTAATTTTAGCTCCACGTGATACAATTTTATCCCCTCCCTCCCGTCATGTGTCTTGTTTTCCCTATGTTTGTAGTCACCCCTTATCCCCCTCTCTGAGCTGGTATAATCGTATATATGCTTGTATTGTCCGTGAGGACTTCACTTCTCTCGGCAGGGCCGCCCCCTTGGACATTCCTTGGGTTTTTTAGGTACGAATAAAACTCTTCAACAGATATTATTTAAATATGTTAAGTACGAATCTTTCGAGGTATTAATTTGTCCGATGTAGAGTCACCACGTAACATTTAAAAAAGTTAACTTAGAATCTTTTTTGAGTATAAACATATCAGAGGTATAAACTTTATGTAATTTTCAAAATGTTAAGTTCTAATCTTTTGCAGTTTAAATTTGTCAGGTGTAGAGTCACCACGTAACATTTAAAATGTTAAGTACGAATCTTTCGAAGTATTAATTTGTCCGAGGTAGAGTTACCACGTAACATTCAAAATGTTAACTTAGAATCTTTTTTTAGTATAAACATGTCAGAGGTATAAACTTCATGTAATTTTCAAAATGTTAAGTTCGGATCTTTTGCATTTTAAAATTGTCAGCTGTAGAGTCACCACGTAACATTCAAAACGTTAATGTAGAATTTTTGGAAATGTAAATAAGTCTGATGTACGTAATTTTTCAAATGTCTAGTTAGAATAGTTACAAATATTTAAAGTACAAATTGGTCGTATGTTCTAGAAGGTATCAAATGCTGTATTTTTCGTATAATGTTTATGGTAAACTCGGTTAACCAGGCAAATGGGAGTTTACAATGTTTTCAATGAGTTTCAGTAATGGTATCACGGACTCCGTTTAACCTTTTAGCCCATAAGGCAAAACTTCAATATTATTACTCGGAAGGAGTAAGGTTATTTTCGACGACCATATTTTGTATAGTAAATATTTCCGTAATTTAACTCATTAGCCTTGCGGGCCTGTAGAGTCCATTTTTTTTTTTATACTATCATATACAAATAGCCTCACTAAACTGTATATTGTATGAATAACTCATTTTCCATTTTATGTCTCCTATTCAAATTTTTTTTGTAAATATCAATAAAACTACACCATGTTATTTTTGAAATATTTCGTCATAATTTAGTTTTCTGCCTTTGTTATCCTTCTTGGCGTCCAAAATATTTTGAGTGCAAGTCAAGGACATTATTAATAAACAGGCTGTTTACTTATATCTTGTTTTTCTCACCGCCCCCTGCAAATTTTGCTACCTTGATATTTTTTAGTTTAATTTTCTTATTGTGCGCCAGCCTTGGTCTTCTAGGAAGAGTAAGGGCGACGCCACAGATGTTAGAAAGTAATTTTTAATGACCAGAATTAAGTTTTTTATTGTTAGAAATAATTTTGTTTTGGGATTGAATAAAACAATTTTTTTATTGAATATTATAATTAAATTTAAATCCATTATTATTTTCCAGCCTGAAGCTTAGGTCACTTTTTTATTCATAAAATGCGAATAATTTAAAATACTAGGACATACACAAATCCTGTTCACTGGCTGTTAATTTATCAGACCAACATTTTTAGCATTGTCGAGAATCTAAACCGGGACCAATAGTATAATATACAGACATGCTATCGACTGTGATAAGGTGACGGTTGAATTTGATCCAAAACATTGTAAACGCGGCTAAAGCGACAATTATAATTTTCTCTCTTTTCTTTGGATTTGAATTTGGTAGTGATACTAACCTTCTGTACCATGAATATAAGAGTTAATATTCTTTTGGTTAAACCTGAAACGGTCATCTGACAAAAGGTTTTGGTATGCCGGTGAAACCACGGTGATTTGGGGGGAAGAGAGGACGTGGATAAATCTTGCGTAATAATCTGTATATTTCAAACTTAGTGGCTATACAGTATTGTTACGTGTAGACGGTACTAAGCTATGTTCTTTAGTAATTAAAAAATGGCAAACTTACATATCAGGTGGTCTATCACGTCCAATTCACCCCAAACATCAGGCAAACCGATGATAACATTTCCGGCAGCTTTGGTAGGGTCCTGTAGAGTGAAGCCTGCCGGCGGTGTGAAGACAGTGGCGTTGCGTAGAGCATCGACCTCGTCTAAGAGCTGATCCAGTACAGGGCCCATCTCCGCCTCGCTGCTTTCAAGGAGTGGCGCCCGCACGCAAGCTGCTAAATCCACTATGGAAAATATGTGGTCCGGAAGGCTGGCATCCAGCCCGTATGGATCCCAGTAATCTGAAATTAAATAAATACATATTAATTACTATCGTGAGAAAAAAACCACTGTCAATTCTATAAATCTATGGCAGGATGCTAATTACCCATGGACCAGTCACCATCTACCAGCCAAATTCCACTCTCGCTAAAAAAAAAGCACTAAAGGGCCCGGGCTATCGGGTGCTGCCAGTGCTGCAGGCGTCGGGGTTGCGTCTTCTTGACAGTCTATCAAAAGAGCAAATACCTATGTACACCAAAGACATAATAATCAAAATTGTTACCATTAAAATGTACAAAACGCTTGTAAAACATACCTGAATTTATCCAATTTTCCAGTGCGTCGAATCTCATTATGATGTTTATCTGCCGCAATTATTAACTATAATGACCAAATGTAATGATTTCAAGGTTTATTTGTAGTCGCGTCAACGGGGTGTGCCACATGTTAAAGTGACGGCTTCTTATTGGTCAATAATATTGTTTCCGCACCGGTGATTACCCGATCCGTGTAGAGCGGCATGGATTTACCGTTATTCGTCAATCGTGCTAGATCTCCCGGTGAGTACGGACGTGTTACCCCACTGCTAGCTAGGGGTATCCAATATGCCATGAAGGACCCCTATCCACTCTCTGCGTTCGTGTTTATTTTTTCCAGCCGAACAAATGCGGGTACACATCAGGTCCTGTGACGGGAGGGGTTTGCGTTCCTACTAGGTCGACAAACGCTAATTACTTTTATAAATACAAACCCTGTATGGCGCATGATAACTATTTGTTGTTGCACCAAATGTCCCGGTTTGAATCCTGTTTCCAGGTGTCAATGATATTTAGCTGGAGTAATCCTCACTAAAAGCATAAATAATAGCTTTGGCTATTTTATTCTTAAAATACCATATATGTTTTCACATTTCAACACTGCGCAAATGATGGTAAATCACTACATCCACTAATTTTATTATTCTGTATCTCTCATTCGGGCAATAATATCCATATAGTGTTGTAGGGTTCGATTCTCCCTGTTCAGGGGTCAATGACAGGCAAACGTGGATGAAAATTCCTCCCTGTGACGTAAGGAGGTAGGGTTTCAAGTCGCTTGGAGGGCAACAAACGCTAATTACTTCACATTTCAAACCCGGGGAAAAGGCTGGTACACCTTTCGCCTGGTCAAACACCAGTGTCAAACTCTACCCGGTGACCGATGTAAGGGCTTCAAATTCCTACCTCCCCAGCGATAGATACCGAGGTTCGAATCCAGGTGGGCACGCCGTCTAAATGTCAGGCTCATATATTTCTGGTGGGAAAAGTTGCAATAAAATCGCTGTGGGGGCAAACTGCTGGATGCGATATATTGTCTAATATATAAGTTTGCCGTTCTTTAACTATTAAAGAACATATTTTAAATTTGTAATATCTACAAGTAACAATACTCTCTCTCTCCTCCAAACACCAGCCATCTCACTTTTCCTGAAGAGCTTAGTTTCACCCTCACAGATATCGTGTAGTATCTCAAAACAGTTAATTTGACGCTCTGTTTTAAAACGAAAATAATATATATTATAGTGTTTCAACATGTTTAAAAGTAAACAGACCTCTCCCACGCAAATGCGGCAGTGGTATGGATGTTTTTTTAAATAATCGTAAATAGCTACCGGCACCAGTGGGCACAATGTTTGAATATCAGACTCTTCTAGTTAGGGTTTTCCATCGGTGGAAGGAGGTTGGGTTCAAATCCCTGCTTGGGCTTTCTGATGATGGGGCGCGAGGTTGTAGTTCTAATATCTGCTAAGGCGTGGGGGTCCTAATCCTGGTAGGGTGTGTTGAGGTTGATTTTCCACTCTCCCTCAGCGCAAATGCGACTGCACTTAACAACTTAAATATGTTGGAAGGAATTATTTAATTATATTAGCGATAAGACCCGCCTGATGGCGTAGTTAGCTAACGTGTTAATTTCGTGTTGAGTTTGACTGCCGAGGACGGGGAAGATCGATGTGCGAATCTCTGTCGGGTGAACTGAGAGTGGTTTTCCACTTTCCCTCCACGCAAATGTGTATTCAACCTTTCCAATTCCTAATCCACTAATGCAATTTGAACGGGTAGTAAGACGCGGTTCTAAATACCAATAATCTTAACTTAGTGGCTATTAGCAGGAAGGGAGGGGGGATTTAATCCAGCTCAACCATATCTCTTCTGGTTACCCGCTCGGCCTTCACACAAGGGCAAGTACAGTTTATATCTTCATCAGTCCTGATATTACTTATGAAATTATGTAGTTATTTATTATTTCGTCAAAATATAGTTGCAAACATTAAATTATTTTAAAATAAATTCAAGTTACTCAATTCATTGTTACTTATGAATTAATTTAAAAGTTATATATTATTTTGAAAAAATATAGCTGAGAACATTAAATGATATTAAAATTTTAAAAAATCTGTTATTATAAGTGGCTCGAGCGAGGAACAAAACTACTTTTCTGAAATAAATAAACTTTTTTTTCACTTTATCTTCGGGTTGTAGTCTACCTTCACAATTTATAAATATAAATGCATTTTATTATAATTTTGTATACATGCATCGATGGTCACATGGTCTAAGGCGTCACTATTGTGTTATATTAGATGGCCGATGACAGAGTGATCGACATTTGATTCCTATTCTGGCATACTGAGATTGATTTTCTTACTTCAAGTAAATGCGGGTACACATTCTACCTTGTCTAGGAAAATCTGGACGACCAGCAATACCTCTTTTCTTCAATCTCGCAATTGCACTCGGATGGAAGTATTTGATTGGATGACCGTTGTAACAGACATTGGTTGTGCTAACCCTCCGTGAAACATATCGAGGTTCGAATCCCGGTGTGCACGCCGTCTACATGTCAGAATCATCTAATTCTGGTGGGCGAGGTTGAAATCAAATCCCCACCATGTAAACTCTCAGTAGTTTTCCCTCCGAAACATTTTCTTAATCATCCCTACCGCACTATCATAATTAATATATATATACGTTTATTCAAAAAAGGGTGCGTGTAGCCCCATGTAGCTATGTCAATGGAGGCCGGGGTTCGAATCACCTCTGAGATTTACTGTCACTAGTTTCCCTTTCCAGCGTTGGAATATTTCTACCTCACTCCTATACCAAAAGTGGGGCATAACAGATACCTACATACGTACATGTCGACGGACGATACCATACAACCAATTTTAGTATACTTTTGCGGTGGGGCATATCGGCCCCTAACTGAGGATTCCGAGGCCCCTGATTGTGCATAATCAGCGCTGTGTCAATGCTTTCTAGTTGCAACATCACCGGGGAAAAACCCATTACCACATAGATGAGGAAAGGGGCTGGGGGAGGGTTTGCGACATTGCGATGAATACACCGGGAAATCCCTTTGCCTGGCGGCATTAGGGGGGGGGGGTGAGGAGAAGTGAAAGGGCTTTTATGGCTGGGAACCATTTCTCACACTCTACGCTAAACGGTCATTGGGAGAGGTTCATGCTGAGTGTTCCCTCCCTAGTCAGCGATGCCGCGGGAGGAGTTCCCGACGCCGTGGACTGCACGACAATAAATAAAAAATAAACTGCAACGTCCATCCCAGTCCTACAACAATTAATAAAATAAATTCCAACGCCTGTCAGAATCCTATCCAGGCATAAAAAAAATGAGCACACATAAACAAATGGGACAGAACAATTAAGTTTTGACCAGAATAA
Source organism: Timema douglasi (assembly GCA_901482245.1). NCBI lineage: Eukaryota > Metazoa > Arthropoda > Insecta > Phasmatodea > Timematidae > Timema > Timema douglasi. The sequence continues at coordinate 16,706 of CABEEJ010007730.1, read as the reverse complement.
ACAAATCTGGAACACTGGAAAGGGTTCAGCCGGGAGGGGAGGTGTCCAAAAACCAATCAGAGAGTGGGGTGGCGTCGTCACGTGACCAGATCCATCCAATCAGAGCGCTGATCCCAAACGTCCCACCATCTACTTTTGTATTAGCCGAAAGTAATACAAAATCCTTATATACTTACATCCGGAAACCTGTGCTAATACCATTAAATTGTGTCCAAAGTTTTGATGTATAGCGCCGTGATAGTAAAGCTGCCAAACATGCGTGTACAACAAGTTTTATAGGAGCTAGGTGCGTGGCACTTCACACGTAATGATGGGAAGCACTTTCTGTGTTGTAGGACCGTTAATGAGGACCCTCGGATCGTATTCACATTCCTAGATGAACTGAAGCTATATGTGCATTTTGGGTTATGAGTTTCCAAACATTCTGTATATGCAGGCTTATATATAGTGTGTTTATGTGCAGACAATCGAAAAAGAAAGCAATTTCGGTAGTGGCGGCATGTAAAAATGGCAACTCCCTCAAAATATTTTCTTTTTTCCCACTCAAGTTTCACAATACTTTCGTTATAACCTACTTCGTATATACTACAAAGTCACCACGTTTAAAAAAAGGAAAAATGGTTTGAATACAACCCAAACCTAATGTTTATTTTATCACACTAGTTTCAGAGGAGACAGGGAACTTAATTTTAAAGGTGATTTCTTTTGAGCTTTTGAAATTTCAAAAAACAATATACACTTCTGTTGATTGTTGGTACTTAAATGTAAAACACAAGACGAGGCTATGTTAAATTACTATCTCACTAACGAAGGATATTCGATAATTATACGAACAAATAATAAGATTCTGCACACAGTCTGAGCAAATAGCGAGACGCGATGCTAAAAATAACGATGATAATAATAATAAGGTTATTATTACTAATAATAATATTCAAAGTTCAGTAAACAAGCACATTAAAATGGTGGTGTGGGGGAACTTTTGATATTCAAGGTCAATCCTTCAAGGACAAGTGATGATCGTAGCTTTTGGTTTTCACCTCCTCTTTAGGTGAATCGTGCACGTTATAAATTGGTCATGGGCCGAATTGAGTTACAAATGAGTAAATATGATAAAATGTCCCCTCCAAGAACTTCTTCCTCTCCTAAAACACTGACACTTATCTGCGCCATTGACAGTTTGGTCAGAAGAGTTGGAGAGCTCAAAGAGACAGGATCTACGTAGCTCTGTAAATTCAAATACAGCCGCGCGATTGTAAGTAAATATTATGTACTGACAATTTTTAACATACTGGGTAAGCAACTCCAAGAGAAAAAATATTCTTATTATTTGTAGCCTTGTGCAGAAAGAGAAATGAATGATGGCGACAAGTATAGCACAGTTATTATTCACACTTTTGGCTATCCACGAGTTGTATTTTTCATGTTGACAGCTAGAAACTAAAATAGATTGGGAGACACGGGCTTAAATCCAATCTGAGCAGGGGCTCCAGAACAGAAGAAAGCGGAGGGGTTTGAACTCCCCTTGTTTTATCTTGGGGGGCTAGGACTATCTTAATTAACATTCCGTCGGGCGCAACTGATCTATTAGGCACACCTCGAATTCTTTAGTTTGCCACGCCCCCTCAATACGTCATGTCCCCTTCTCCAGCCTGGTAGCTTTCTCACTTCGAGTGTTACTCACAGTGGCAAGGTCAGTTAGTGATTCTCTTTCTTCGTTTATGGCAGACAAGTGAAAAGATCTAATAGGCTCATTGCGCCTGATTACGTTGCAGTTTGACAAGTAAGTTTTCTCATTCATTTGGAATACTGTATCACATATTTACATCAGTAATTTCATTTTATGAAATATCTCATGATTATCGATACATAGGAGTGTGTTTTTTGGCTGTGTTCTCTCAAGCACATTGCGCCCGATTATGTGATTTGTTGCGAAATGTTTCAATATTTTTGCCAGAAATTATTTACAGACATACACACAATAAACATTCATGATTTTTTGTTTGTTCCAGACAAAAAAATGTCGAAGAAATTGTACAATCCAAATAAACCCGAAGACCTAGCAGAAATTCACCGTTTATTGGAGGCGTCTGATGAGGAATTCAGGGATGAAAATTTTGAAAACGAAAGCGACATTGATTCAGAAGATAATGTTGAGGAGCGTGAAGAGGGATCGGAAACTGAACAAGAGGGTAGCAGTGAAGATGAAGACGAAATTGAAGAAAATCGCGACTTTTATATGGGAAAAGATAAAGTCACAAAGTGGTATAAGACTCATCGACAAAGCAAAGTTCGTAGGAGACCTCAAAACATCCTGATTCACTTACCTGGGGTTATTGGAGCAGCAAAAACAGCAAAAACTCCTGTGGAATGTTGGAACTGCTTATTTACAGAGGACATTCTAAATGATATTGTAAAGTATACTAATCAGTACATAGATAATATCAAAGAAGCATTTTCCAGAGAACGGGATGCAAAACATACAGATTTAGTTGAAATACGAGCATTTATTGGCTTACTCTACTTGGCTGGTGTTTATAAAGCGAATAGACTATCCCTCGAGGAATTATGGGCAACAGATGGCGACGGCATTGCCAAGTTCAGTCTTGTCATGAGTATCAAGAGATTCAAATTTCTCATACGGTGTCTTCGATTTGATGATCGAGAAACAAGATCCGCTAGAAAGGAACTGGATCGGCTCGCACCAATACGTGATATATTCACAAAATTTGTGACTAATTGTAAAGTTAGCTACTGTGTTGGTGAAAACGTCACGATAGATGAAATGCTCCCAGCATTTCGTGGCAATTGTCCTTTCCGGCAATACATCCCTTCCAAGCCAAGTAAATATGGGATTAAAATTTTCTCCCTAGTAGATGCGAAAATGTTCTATTTGCTCAACATGGAAATATACGCGGGAAAGCAGAACGAAGGACCCTTTTGCGTAAGCAACAAAGCACCAGATTTTGTGAAAAGGTTGGCGGAACCTTTGTTTGGCTCAGGAAGAAACATAACGGCCGACAACTGGTTCACACAAGTGAGTCTTCTAAATGAATTGAAACTAAAGAAACTCTCCTATGTTGGAACCATCAGGAAAAACAGGAAAGAGCTACCAAATGATTTCATAGCCACCAAAGCCAGAACACAACACTCTAGTATTTTTGGTTTCAGTAGTGATGGTGATACATTGGTATCCTATGTCCCAAGAAAGAACAAAAATGTCCTCCTTGTATCATCATTGCATGAAGACGAATCAATTGATGTTTCTACTGGCGAGAAACAAAAACCAGAAGTAATCAGTTTCTATAATTCAACTAAGTTGGGAGTTGATATTGTAGACAAAATGTGTGGTGCATATAATGTGTCTCGAAACACAAAACGGTGGCCCATGGTAATTTTTTTCACAATGCTAAATATTGCTTCAATCAATTCCCAGGTCATATATGTCGGCAATGGTTTTGCAGATCTGAGAAGGAGACTGTTCATAAAACAACTCTCTAACGAACTTGTGCTTGGTCAACTTGCTCGACGAAGTCTCAAGTCAATTGGGATGCCGTCGAACCTTCAACAAAAACTGAAGAGATTCGCTCCGACTCAAGAACAACTGAATGAAACAGAACAACAATTACCTCCGAAAAGACGCAGATGTGAAACTTGCACCTCAGAAACTCATCACAGGAGATTAAGTCAATATGAATGCAAAAAGTGCCATACTGCTACCTGCCTCTCACATGCTGTTTTCATGTGTCCTCAATGCTATAAAAGAGAGGTAGAAGGACATATCGATGATGAATCAGATTAATGACCAATTTTCTAGTTCCTTATATTCTTGTTCTAATTCAATGCAATTTTCATTATTATAGCTCATGGAAAAATGTATATTCATTTTCTCAAATAAACTTATGTTATTTTCGAAAAACATGACAAACTGTTTTATTTCTCCTCTTTGGTGTTTGTAGTTGACAATTTTTTCGTAAGAAAATGTGAACATGTGTAGAAAAAATTAGTAGATCAAAGTGTGCTTCCCAGGCTCAATGCGCCCGATCGTGTTCTACATCATATTGCGCCTGACGGAGTGTTAAACACCCCCTCCCCCAATATTTCCCAAGTAAATTAACAAACCATATATAAATACATACAACTGTTACCATCAATTTGGTAATTTTAAATAATGAAAACATACATTTATAATTAATTTAATATTAAAGTAAAATGCCCTAATTTTGGAGTCTACATTTTTCTCACACGAAGAAAAACTGTTTCACAAAATATAGTAGATACCACTAAGCCTATTTGTTATTGTCTTAAATAAAACAACTACCAGAATAGTTCAGACAAAGAGTAATAATTAACGACACTTTTGACACAGATAAGAGCAACTTGATAACATTTCACAATTGAATTGTAAGTCTAATTTGGATACAAGGCGGGTTTTCAGCCATAGATCAAATTTTAATTTGGCCATCCATATCTTTATCCACCCTAATAAAATTAAGAAAGCTGGTCATCAATTAACAGGACTTCTTGTTGTGATTTGAATCAAATATTCTAATATGGTTAAACCTACGTTACAACATTGCTGGGATATTATATTTGAATGTGTTGTATGCATGGTTCGTAAAAGAAAACCCTAATTTAAGTGTCCATTAAGTTGAGCTCCACAGTATGAGTTTTGACAAGGTTGATACTTACACTTAGCTTACCTTGCATATATTAAACTATGGCGTAGCCTATAAGATAGTAATATAGCATGGGCGTAGCAAGGAGAGGGCTATAGGGCGCAACTGCCTCCCCCCCACAAAAAAAAACCCAAAAAATGTCAGAAGTTTTTAATGCTGATAGTAAAAGAATGTTCAGTTTTCGAGACTATTTATCTTAAATTTAATCTACAATCCTATCTTCAGAGATAGTAGTTTTTCATCTAAAAACATTAAATTTTTCAATAACTGGGGAAAGGTCTACTATAATTCTCATTTAAAATAGTATAGTTTTAAAAATAAACTGTCCGCTTGGGGACCACTCCAAATATCTTCTAGAGCATCCAATCTTCAAACATTAACTGGGGGTAGGGGGGTAGAAAAGTTCCTATAAAAACTTATTTCCCCTCTTCCTCCTTCTCCCACAAATAAGATTTCATTGCCACTTTTTTAAATGTTTTTTTTAATTTTCAGAAGTCTTAACATCATGCCACTTACGTAGTCTTCAATTTTATTGTTTGCTGGTGACACGGGAGTCAGGGCCATAACTTGTCCTGAGTGGTTTTTACCTATATAGTTTCCTTCTTTCTCTCTACAAAAATGTGGGTACAGCCTCTATAAAATTTAAACTGCTTCCTCATCCCTACTTCATTAGTGTAGCTGTTAAATGCGATGCAAAAAAAAGCATTCAATAATACTTACATATTTTTATTTTTATACAAAAAATTATACACAAAATATTTCATGTCTACTCAAGAAAGTTTTAAATGTATAAAACAGTATTTTTCACCGATAATTTACAATGATTTGAAATAGTGTCTAGAAAATGCATACACATGTTTATATTTTCACAGAAAATGATTAATTAGTACGCACATCTTCATTATGATCACGACCATCATGATACTAAACTAAAAATAAAAACAACACAAATAACCCGTATAAATACTATTTTAGAAAGTTCTGAAGTCGAGTGTTTAAAGTTAATCTTGAAGTTCAATAAATCACTTTATTAAACTGCTTTGAATATAATATATAATATTAAGAGCACATTAGCAAATGAATGAAAAATATTAAGGTTAAATTAAATTTAAAAAGTAGTTTCATATATCACTGCTAGAAATCACTAGTAAGATTATGGGAATCTCTACAGTATTTCTAAAATAAATTTTACTTGTAGTTTAGGTTGCCTTGTAACACGTAGTAAGGGTTTATGAAGAGTAATAAATATGTTTTACTATGTTAAGGGCTTGGCATTTTTCGTACAAAAAGAAAGAAAAGGATACATCTATTTTTCTAGTTTTATTTTCTCCACCCCATCTATAATAAACCCACCCCTCTTGTAGTAAAACTTCATGTCTAGCCAAGTCAGTAGTAGCTTGTAAACCAAACTATGGAAGGGTGTATTTTATCACCTGCTATTGCGCGGCTGCCCTCAAGGTAATTCGACAATATACAATTTATTGCACAATTTTAAGAAGTATATAATTAAAAGCTATAAATTCAATGAGTTCAAATCATTGAGCTCCAAACACAGACTTAGTATTCGTAAGATACTTAATAGTGGTCCGTACTACTTTGACCCTTAACATTTTCTATTTCTTCTACACAGTCCGCATTCTCAATCACGTAACTATTCTAACCAATGAGAAAGTTGGTAACAGCGTCCAATACAACACTTCGAAAGAAAATCGTGTGATCTGTGGTAGTATGGAGTAAGCAGACGATATTTCAGCGAGTCAATATTCAATGAGAAAAAATATAATACAACTTACTTTTGAGAAATACACCTGAAATGTAGGATAATTGAAATTACGATACATTTGTTTAGTTTATGTTCTTACAGCCACGTATTTAGTATAATTATTATAACTCGATGTTTTACTTTTTCACTATCTTACAGGTAGAGAAAGAATTGTGATCGTCAAAAAAATCGAACTCAAGATTTTGATGAATCTTGACCTTTCATGACCCCCCCGAAATGAAAAAAGTGTTTTTTGACTTTCCGTCTGTCTGTCTATACCTCCAACTAGAGCCTAAACTATTTTACTGAGCGGGCTAAAACTTGGTATCTAGGGTTTTAATAGAGTTGCCCCGAGGGATTTTTGGACTTAGATATCTAACTCTAAAATTAAGGGTAGTTACAGAAGGACAAAAAGAGAAAAAGTCGATTTTCTCAAAATCAGCTCTATCTATTTTGATTAAATTTCATTTCTAAACATTTATAAATATTCCAAACAAAATATCTTTTATCTATATTTCGCCAACATTAATTTAAGGGCGTAAATTATCTTTTTTTATAATATCTCCTAAAATATATGAGATATGAAATTACTTACCGTTACAAATATGTAGGTCATTTTATAATACAAATATTTCAACCGAAGCATTTTTTATAAAACCAATAACTTTCAAGTTATACTTAAATATATATATATTTTTTAACTTTTCGAACACAAAAGATAAAAGTATTGCGACCGCAAAAGAAAATCTAACCTAAAATGTTGATGGATGTCGTCGTCTCAAGACCCCCCAAACCCTAAAAAGTGGTGTTTGCAACGTTGTCTGTCTGTGTGGCTGTTTAAACTTAAAATTAAGTGTAGTTTAAGAAATGGCGAAAAGAGAAAAAAATCGACTCTAACGATTTTGATTAAAATTCGTATCTAGGTGTTAATTAAGATTATAAATAAACTGGCTATTTTCATTTTACCATTTATATGAATTTTAGGGTACGTTACAGAAGCAGAAACTTTCGTATCTCCGCAACTATTTGAGATACTAAATAACTTATCATTGCAAAATTGTAGTACTATTAAAAATAAAAAACTTTAAATGAAATATATTTTTATAAACCCAACAATTTGCGAGATATTGGCAAATATATTAATACAATTTCGTAAGCTTTAGTTTTAAAGAGGTATTACTTAAGTTTTAACACAATAATTCTCCAATGTCATAGAGTAATTAAATATAAGTAAGTCTCTAAAAGTTTATGTTTTTTTCCTTAAACCTCTTAGGAGAAATGTTTGTACACCAATTATCTATATCCATTTTATACTCAAGATTCAATACTTACATTTTTATTGGTCAAAATTTATAAATGAGGCAATGCGATGGCATGAAGATTTGCAACACCTAATAAATGTTGGAAATTTTAACCGGAAGTTGAAATTTCAATACTAAGTGTTGACCCTTGTGGACCTAACATTGATCTTTTTTTTTCGGTCCAGACATACAAATGAGGACATTCATACTTTAAAAATAAAATTATAAAATTTAAACCCGGAACTAAAAAAAGGTTTTACATAAGTATAGTGCAAAAAATGCTTGTGTTTGCTAGTGTATATTATTTCGTTTCACATATATTACGAGTTTTGGGTAAATATCTCAATTTTTAAACAATAGAGCGAGAAAGTCCTTTCGGAGTTCCGTACCATTTATTTTTAAAGTATGTAGGCCTACCAATATTCTGTATGTAAACAAAGCAACCCATTTTACTTTTACTGATTATGTTAATCCTTTAACTTCTTATTAAATGAAATAGGTTGTTATCAAACACAATCTATAAAAAGCGAATCAACTTCATACTCAGTTGCAAAGGTGTATCCATCCATTAAGTGAATTTACTGGTACTCTATACATCACACTGGTTGTATGGAGAGTACAGCGTATTAATGAGAAATTGGACCTATAAAATCGATGCCAATCTTTCTGAAAACTTGGTATTTCCAAGAAAATATATTTTAAGTGGTTTGTATTTTAGCGGTTTAACAGAATTTCATAAATATATTACTGACTAGAGCTATGTGCAGGAACGATAATTTCATTATGTTTATGTTACCATAACAACGGTTCCTTTCACTCCCAATGGTGGTTTAATCTCGATGCACGCGCACTTAACTGTGATTGGTAATAATGCAATTTTTAACAACACTTTAGAAGTGAGAGTCGCCGACCCGAAATAATAGCGCCATAAAAGCTTTTAGATGGGTTTGTTTGCTTCCCTTGTCTTGGAACGCACAGGGTACCGCCATAGTAGGACCTGTCACTCTCGTCACGCCTAAGCCAAGGACGCTCTCGTATCAACTCTTGGGAGTCATGTTTTTTTTTCAATTATTTACAGGCACCTCGCGTTAGCCTCTCGGGTAGTCGCCGCGGGTCTAATTATTATAATGAAAAACCAGGTGTAATAATTAATAGTAGTTAAATTACATCACTTATAAATAAAAAATAGGGCCTACTCCAAAAATACAGGGTCTTTGTTCGGGCCTTTACAGTTCACGAGTTATAAGGGGTCAAACTTGCTATTTTATTCTGAAAATTGAAAAATGACACCTGGACATGGGAATCGAACCCGGTACCTTTGGCTTAGTACGTTAAGGCTCTTACACTGAGCTATTCAGGATTCATCCCGTGTCTATGGTCATTCTTAACTCATATTTTAAGGCAGAGTCTATGATAGAGTTTATGATGGGTAAGAGCCTTGGCATACTAAACCAAAGGTCCCGGGTTCGATTCCCGTGTCCACGTGTCATTTTTAAATTTTCAGAATAGGATATCTAGATGGAGTAATTCTCACTAAAAAGCATAAATAATAGATTTGTCTATTTGATTCATTGCTATTTTATGCTTTTCCTGCACTATTGTTGAGGTAGAGTAATTAATGAATGGGACTGAAATATGAAGTGTATACAGTAAGAAATGTATAGTATTGATATTATCAATAATATTAATAACATTATTATTATTATTTATATTTTATTAATGTAATATTATTAATATTTATGATATCAATAATTATATTATTATTAATGTTTCATTGTGTACACCCATATGAATGTTTAGTTATATATAATAAATTTCAGCCCCATACATTAACTACTTTATTTTAAAAATGGTATGAAAAAAGCATGAAATAGCAAGTTTGACCCCTTATATCTCGTGAGCTGTAATGATTTAATAAATTATTCGTTGTCTATAGCTTATAATTATTCCCTTTTTAAAATTGTGCAGTAAAATTGGTTTTTTCGAATGACCTTAACAAAGATATTAGTAATCAACTGAGCAAACCCTTGTCAAAAATCTTCCTCCTATAATAATATAAAATTGCGCGTCTGGGCTACATCACTCATAGCCCAGTAGTGGAAAGATTAGCCAGAGAATGCCAGAATGTACTAGTCGTACATCCTTTCCGTAGAGGCTCTTTCCGTGTCCCGATGAGATTAGATGAGTGGGTTAGAGAGGGTGAGGAACCAGTGGAAACACTTAAACCTAGCTTAAGCCTAATTAACCAAGACTTGGTGATCGTTGGAGTAATTCACCTTTCAGGTAAAATACGAAAGGTGCCAGCCGAAAATCGAACCTGGAGCCCCTAAAATCGTAGCCAGGTGCACTGACAACTACACCACGGGGCCGGTTACCTTCAAACAAAGCGTTTGATAGTCATTTTGTTCATAACTTGGACTTTGTCAAAAATGTAGTCTTCAATTGTCTTCTAAGGATTTTCCCACTGGCGGTTTTCGGGATTGCGTCGATAAATCTGACGCCCCCATGAAGTCTTTTATGAGGTGAGATGTGTTCTGGAATTTGGGGAAATATTTTATTTGTTATATAGTAGTAGGTAAAAATTAGTAATGGTAATTTAATTTTAATTCCTAAAAACACACAACATATTATAACAACTTACAACTAAATTAGTGCGTATAACCCGAACGGGTAGTAAGACGCGGTGCTAATAATAATAACTAAATTAGTCTAGGAAGTACGTCCAATACTAAGCACTACTACTGGTCGGATAGCGGGATTTACAAACAAATTTAATCCAAATCAGTAGGTATACTTTTAACACTAAACACTCATCCCTAGAATCTAGATATTTTCTAAATTGCGTCTATTTACCGTTAATTAGCTTAGTTTCCACATATGAAAATCTAACGTTGATATAAATTACATATACATTCTGTTTAGCGATCCAAATATTACGTTACAAAATGGGGCCCAAATCACAGTTTGTATACTCAGAATTTTAAGTAATAGAGTTATATATTCATACAATACATTTCCTAAGATGTTAGACTCCCATTATAATGTAATGAAGCTAACTAAGTGGTTGAGGTTGACATCTCATCCAGTTGCACAAATTGATTTGCCACATGTACTTTTACCATTTCATTTTCATGCCCATATTAGTTTATGGCAATAGTTAAAGAATATTTTAATGGTATATAAGAAAATAAATTATACTCTAAGAATACGTGATTATATTTCATAGTTATTCAGAGTCGAGGATTTCTAGTGGCAACTGCTATCAACAGTAATAGTTTAAAATGAGATTGGTGACCTGGCGGTCTAGGGGTAAGGTGTCAGACTTCTGTTCTAGTGGCCTGGGGTTCAATCCTTGGTCCCGGTACAGATTTATCTGATTGCCAAAGCTTAATTTCACCTCTGACAAGACGTGCATTAATCTCAACTTGTGAATGTGTGGAATGCCAGGCCTCCACCGTGGTTCGGATTCCACGTTAAACTGTTGGTCCTCCATTTCATCTCACAATCACCCTACCATTACACATTAGCGTAAGTGCGTATAAGCTGAACGGATAGTAAGACGCGGGGTGTTAATAATAATAATAATAATAATAATAGAGATTGTTTTTTTTATCATGGGATAATCAATTTGTGTAACGTTAATTTACTTTTGACTCACTCTATTCATTCTCAAAATGGAAAGCATGGGGTCAAGTGTTTCCACAAATTAACCAAATACAAAACCTGTTGGGAGCTCTGGACTGCGCATGCACGACATTTTGCAACACCCATCGAAAAGCGTGAGGAGAAGGTGTGACCGAGCCACCAAACATGATGAAGCCATTTCCTCATTGCTGTAGGTATCTTTTGTCTACTGGTTAGGGGGTAGTTTCTAATACACTTCCCTTAACTGATTATTAAGTTCCATATCTTTAAATTTCAAGACCCGCCTCGGTGGCGTAGTTGGCTAACGCGTTGTCGTGTTGAGCTCGACTGCTGAGGACGGGGAGATCGAGATTCGAATCTCGGTCGGGTGAACTGAGGGTGGTTTTTCCTATATGGTTTTCCACTCTCCCTCCACGCAAATGCGGGTTCACTTCCTTTAATTCAACCTTCCCAATTCCCATTCCATTAGAGTAATTAGTACATGTGGTTCGGATTCCACGTTAAACTGTTGGTCCTCCATTTCATCTCACAATCACCCTACCATTACACATTAGCGTAAGTGCGTATAAGCTGAACGGATAGTAAGACGCGGGGTGTTAATAATAATAATAATAATAATAATAGAGATTGTTTTTTTTATCATGGGATAATCAATTTGTGTAACGTTAATTTACTTTTGACTCACTCTATTCATTCTCAAAATGGAAAGCATGGGGTCAAGTGTTTCCACAAATTAACCAAATACAAAACCTGTTGGGAGCTCTGGACTGCGCATGCACGACATTTTGCAACACCCATCGAAAAGCGTGAGGAGAAGGTGTGACCGAGCCACCAAACATGATGAAGCCATTTCCTCATTGCTGTAGGTATCTTTTGTCTACTGGTTAGGGGGTAGTTTCTAATACACTTCCCTTAACTGATTATTAAGTTCCATATCTTTAAATTTCAAGACCCGCCTCGGTGGCGTAGTTGGCTAACGCGTTGTCGTGTTGAGCTCGACTGCTGAGGACGGGGAGATCGAGATTCGAATCTCGGTCGGGTGAACTGAGGGTGGTTTTTCCTATATGGTTTTCCACTCTCCCTCCACGCAAATGCGGGTTCACTTCCTTTAATTCAACCTTCCCAATTCCCATTCCATTAGAGTAATTAGTACATAAAGCGTATAACCCGAACGGGTAGTAAGACGTGGTGCTAAATATTATTTAAATTTCAAATTCTTTTTCAATCTCTTCAAGTATTTTATTGACAAACAATCACAACTTTTTAATACATACTTGTGTGGTGAGTAAATCTTATCCCTCGTTTCAGATTTACGAAGAAAACTTGTAAGTTTTTGGGGAAAAAAACTGACATATAAAAGTTTTAAAAAATTTGTGGGAAGGTGTTTCTTTACAGTGTATGTATCTGGTAACATTATCTAAAATGTTACGCATCACCCATGAAATTATTTATTTTTGAGGATTATTCCCACTTTAAAACTTGACTTAATGCTACTAACACACATTTTAGGAAGACTTATAGCTTACCTGCTACATATTTAACAATATCCCCTTCCGAAATGTAGGAACCTGGTTGTCTAACGACGAACGCTAGGGGAAGTTCCCCGGCGAAATCGTCAGGGAGTCCAACAACAGCCGCGTCCTTTATTGCAGGGTTTTTAAGTAGCACCGACTCCACTTCCGCCGGTGGAACCTGTGAGAGACAATTCGTGTTATCTACAGATTTGTACAATGTTATAAAGGGAATCATATTCTCCTGATATAACAGGGCTCTTGAGTATTACTGACTCAAATTCCATTGGTGGTGCCTGTGAGACACAATATATGCTATAAACCTCTTAGAGAATTATATTCTCCTGGTATAGGGTTCTTAAATATAACATACTCAAATTCCACTGTCGGTACCCGTGAGACACAATTAGTGTTCCATATATAACATATTCTCCTGAAACATGTTTGGTTATTCCTCTAAGAGATAGTTATATTTCTTATATAATTATATTCTCCTGATACATCAGGGATCTTTGGTAGAACCGACTTTACGGTGGTGATACCTGTGAGTCATATATAATTCATGATATATACATTATATAACCATATTATTTTGATACATCAGTGTTCTTGAGTAGAATATACTCCATTTCCACCGCTGGTAACTGTGAGCCTCAACTCTTAAGGTTCTTGTATTATGATTCGTTAAATTTAAAGAGTAAGAAAATTTCCCGAAAAAAAATTGAAGGAAATTTATATCTCATTGCCTTAGCTACCATAATATACATATTTATAATTTTTAAAACCAAAAACCAAGTCACCATGATTTGTGGAGTGAGTGTTATTGGTGAGGTAGAACTTTCATTGGGTATTCAATTTTTTAAAAAATCGCCCTCGTTGCAGATATAGGTACTAAGGGTCCGTGAGCAGAAGTTTATTAATATCGAGTCAAACTTGAGTGAGTTTCTCAGATAACTCCAACGTATCGATTTGAGTCAAGCTTAAATTAATTAAATATATCATTTTAAAAATTAACTATTCGAATAAAAATCCAAATGGTAGTTAAAATAAAAAATGAACATTTTAAATTAAAATAAGACTTAGATAAATGAAATAAAATAAAACATAGGGGAAATGTTAACAATACTTTCCCCCGAGTCTTAGTACTCGTTTGGGTTGTACACAGAAATTAAAACAGCAATACTAGTTTTATATAGAAAATTCCTTACGTCAACTGCACATTTAAGAAACAATATCCAGACATGTAGAGAAGAGAGTAGGCCATGAATCAGTCATCACTAGATACACAACACAGCACAAGAAATTACCTTATAGAACTATCTTGAACTTTTCGAGCTTGGAAATTCGTTGAGTTCAAACCAGAGTTTCTATTAACGGCTCAGTCTCTAGCTCCAAATTAAAGTACGCGCATACCCCCAAAACATATAATACTCGTAGTATGAAAAACTGGCCCTTTACTCTAAAGTGTGTGTGGATGTGTAAGTGTATGTGTTTACCTGATGTCCTTTGTATTTGATGAGCTCCTTGACCCTGTCCACGATGTAGAAGTAGCAATCCTCGTCGTAATACCCAATGTCCCCCGAATGAACGAAACCCTCGTCGTCGACCGTCTCCAGAGTGGCCTTCAGGTTGCCGCAGTAGCCCCTCATGTTAAGGGGGCTCCTGAAGCATAGCTCTCCCTTCTGGTTTGGGCCCAGGGGCTTCCCAGAGTTTAGATCTAGGACCTGAAAACGATCCCTGTGTGTTAGGAAACTGGTGATTTTTTCGATATTACGTAATTATTGGATTATCCTGAGCATACACACGGCATTTTATAGAGGATAACTAATTTATCCGCAAGCTTGTACTGAGCCTGTCCCTGTGGTTATGGCTTAGAATGGTCCACAACAATCTAGAGTGTGCAGGGGTGTAGATTTCCTCCATGGAGATAAGTAGTCCGATAGCAATAGTCGAGTTCCTCCTGAGTATTAATTACCCTCTATTACATAGAAGTTCATGGTAACAGGAAGAGATTCACACAGGAAATTTAAAAAATTAAACAAAAACAAAAATCATCAAGGCATGAAAGGTTATGTTAAGTCAGGTTAGGTAAGAACCTTAATTTAACAACTTCATGGTGTGAGCCCGCAAGCGAGTTATACCAAGTGAGTGGCCGCCACCGTTAACGATGCTAGTTCCAAAATTTGCAGATAGTGGGTGTCATGTAGTCAGCACAACAAATCCGGTGGCCGTTTGTTTGTAAGTCCTGCAATTCAGTTAGTATATATCTAGGATTTTGGAATGTATGTGAAGTGTTAGATATACTGTCCTAGGTTGAGCTGTTATTTAAAAACATATCTAGGTTCTAGGGATAGGTGTGTAGTAATGATATACATACTTTATCAAGGTTAAGTTGGTTTGTAAGTCCTGCTATTGAATCATTATAACCCTATATTGAGAGAACACACGGATGTAAGCAGGCCCAATGAGACTGACCTTAGCACTGGTCCCGGGCGCCAGCCTGCCAGCCGAGCCGTACTTGACGGCTCCCCTAGGGGTGTTAACGACCCCCATGGTTGTCTCCGTCATGCCATACCCCTGTCTGATGTTGGCGACATTGAGCCTCTTTTCCACCTGCTTGTGCACTTCGGGGCTAAGGGGGGCGGAGCCGCACCAGATCTCCTGTACGCTCCTCAGGTCGTAAAGGTCCACCTTGGGGTGCTTGGCGAGGAACACCATCAAAGTTGGTGCGATGAACAAGAGCCTGATCTGCCGGGGAACATCCACATTCAACAATAAGTTTTTCCCCCACATATTTCCATCTGTCCGGGATACCCATGTAATTACACTAACAGAGTAGAGATGGAGAAAGTACAAATTAAAGGAAATTCATCAATATCAGTTAGTAGGGTGGGAGGGGTAAGACTATAAAGATAACCGTCATAAGTTATAGGCTTATGTTTAAAATCAACCCTACCTCCCCATCAACAGGAATTTGGTATATTTCGAGTCTGAAGTATTTGACAGCATGACCATTATTACTATGTTACTCCTAAGGCGAGTTATTACATCCCCAAGTCAAGAGGTGTTTTTTTCCAAATGTGGTTTCACATCCTCTCATTCATATTTATACATATATATCAGCTCCGGATGCAACATAAAGCATTTTACTAGATGAGATTTTCTTATATCTAATGTGATTAAATTTGTTGGTCACAAAAATAAAGACGCTAATCTTTTCTTGTTTGGTTTACCGGGTGAAATATGAGGTCAAGGCTCAAATCCCAGTCGGGTGTGCTAAGGGTGGTTCTAGCTAAATGTTTCAATCTCCCTCTTGAAGCGCACTACGTTCCTCATCTTTACCCCATGGGTGGTTCCCCCTGCCCCTATTTGTTTACCAGACCAGCACCATTTGCTACATCCCCTATATTTCGTGGTCTCCTTGATGTAAAACATCCCGAAGTTCAGGTGCTATGAGTTGAAGAAATCCTTAGTAGAGGACGTAATTAAATTAAAGAAGATGTTTTGTGACTAGGGATGTGATATCGAAAGAAAATATCGATACTGTATTCATTAAAAGTATCGATACCGTACTAGTATCGAAAGAAAAGTATCCATAACAGTTAGTATCGGTATTGAAACGCATATAAACTTTTCTGCTTCGTCTGCTTGGGGGACTTTTGAGTTGACTACAAAAACTTCTTTTGTTTAGTTTGTGATGACCATGTGCATTGATAAACGGGAGTAGTGATATTGATTAATGGTCACAGCGTTCTTATTGGCTGGATTTGGTCACGTGACCACGCCTCCTGCTCTCTGATTGGCTGTT
>CABEEJ010007729.1:10473-28434 GCA_901482245.1 Timema douglasi | reverse complement strand
TAGCCATGTTTTCTTTCCTTTTATCTCGCCGTGTATTACAACCTGTAGCAGACACGGCAGACACGGCAGACACGACAGACACAACAGACACAACAGACACGGCAGACACGGCAGACACGGCAGACACAACAGACACAACAGACACAACAGACATAGCAGACACAGCAGAAAAGATGGACATCATTTGGGAAATTAGAGTTTCATCGGAAGCCACAGTTTGTGTTAACATCCTGGTCCCCTAACCTTTAAAATGGGCCTTTGTTTGTAAAAATTGGTTTAGCAATTTTTTAATAATCTCAACTACTGAACATGAAATTATCAAGTTAAATATAATAATGAAGCCCTTCCAAGAATTCCTTCCCCAGCCAAGACATGGGAATATATCTGTGTTTGCCCCAAGGCCCTCAAGAACTCACTCTAACACAGTAGATAAGAAACCAACTATCTTGTGTGAGGCAAGAAACGCCGGTCTGAAAGTGGAGTGGGAAAATGAATCGTTCAAACAAGGATAACTTTCACCCTTGACACTACAGGACACAAGTTGTGTGTAGGAACTAAACAAACAGATCGGGAGGCAGGGGTGCAAATCCCAGCTGGGGACCTCTCACGGCACTCTTGTGAAGGAGAGTAGAATCTCACGGAACCTTGTGAAGGAGAGTAGAATCTCACGGAACCTTGTGAAGGAGAGTAGAATCTCACGACACCTTGTGAAGGAGAGTAGAATCTCACGGAACCTTGTGAAGGAGAGTAGAATCTCACGGCACCTTGTGAAGGAGAGTATAATCTCACGGAACCTTGTGAAGGAGAGTAGAATCTCACGGAACCTTGTGAAGGGGAGTAGAATCTCACGTCACCTTGTGAAGGAGAGTAGGATCCATGAGATATGCTTCAAGCTATTTTAAAAACCCGACATCCTAAAGACAAATATCTAACGCTTCATAGCTAATCCCCCATTAATTAAAATTAAAATTAGAACCTTAGCACAGTAAGATAGCTAATAAATAAATAAAAACAAAACTACACAGTGTTTAAAAGAAATTATATATATATATATATCAACTGACTGACTGGCAGGTATAATGCAGATTACATTTACAGGCATATTCCTCTAAAATAATAATAAAATAGAACACCAAAATCTTAAGAGTTTCAAAACTATATTTATTACTACTCAAGGTTTTCTCAATTTACAACCTCCAAAATAATAGAAAGTTGGAAACCATAGGAAATATACCAGAATTTGCTTGGCGGGAGAGTGGTGAACCACGAAATAGAACCACCCTACATACACCTGGCCAGGATTCGAGACCCATCCCTTTCTTTAGCGGCATACCAGACTAGATGAACCTGACGTCTAATCTGCATGTCCACCGCTGTGTGCTGGGTATGTTTAGCTGAATGTTTCCCCTACAGCTCGGATATTTCTATTCGCAAAGTAATAATGTTAATAATAATAATATTTAGCACCGGGTCTTACTACCCGTTCGGGTTATACGCACTTAACGCTAATGTGTAATGGTAGGGTGATTGTGAGATGAAATGGAGGACCTACAGTTTAACGTGGGATCCGAACCACGGTGGAGGCCTGGCATTCCCCACATTCACAAGATGTCTTGTCAGAGGTGAAGGAAGGGTTTGGTAATCAGATAAATCTGTGCCGGGACCGAGGATTGAACCCCGGTCGCCAGCATAGAAGTCTGACACCTTACCCCTAGACCACCAGGTCACCCTTACAAATTCAACTCATTCTAATGAGCAGGGGGGAAACTATTGAGTGATCGTGTGAAATGTGGGTTCGGACCCGGCGGGGGTTGACATATCTTTCTTGAGCGATTAAACTCCGTAGCACAACCTCCTTCGTAGGGGAAGTAAAGACGTCGGTCGGTCCCCATGTCGATTGTGGCGTGAGACCCGCCTCGGTGGCGTAGTTGGCTAACGCGCTAGTCGTGTTGAAGCTTGACTGCTGAGGACGGGGAGCTCGAGGTTCGAATCTCGGCCGGGTGAACTGGGGGTGGTTTTTCCTAAATGGTTTTCCACTCTCCCTCCACGCAAATGCGCGTTCACTTCCTCTTAACTCATACCTTCCCAATTCCTAATCCATTAGAGTAATTAGTACTTAAAGCGTATAACCCGAACGGGTAGTAATACGCGGTGCTAAATATTATATATAATATTGTGGCGTGGGAAAATACCTTTCCCGGTATAATTTGTAGGCTCGTTTGCTCTCGCTCGTAGAAATTCTCGTACAATCAGCGCCAATAAATAGATAAAAACAAAATAACATGAAAACCTTAAAACAAGGGGGAGGGGGGGGTTCTCTTTCTTGTTTGGTCCTCCTTCCTGTCCAGGTTATACACATGTCTACTAATTACGATAATGGGATAGGGAAGGGAAAGGTCCAACTTAGAGGAAATGTACCCACATTTATTTGTAAGGCGAGAGGAAAGTAATTTAGTACGCCCGACCGGGAGTCGAGCACCGATCTCCCTTATTGTATTAATAATGAAATAACGTGCTCTGTTTAGTTAAACTTTACTCGAGGGTTATAATTAATTACCTTAATGTTTAGCTAAACTTGAAGGATGTATTCAGTGTTAGGGCCTTGCGAAGTTTCGTCTTCACTTGTTATTTCCCATAATGCTCAGTTTCCAGTTGAAATGTAATTTATAAATCGCTGACCTGGCGGTCTAGGGGTAAGGTTTCAAACTTCTGTGCTGGCGACCGGGATTCAATCCTCGGTCCCGGCACAGATTTATCTGATTACCAAACCCTTCCTTCACCTCTGACAAGACATCTGGTGAATGTGAGGAATGCCAGGCCTCCACCGTGGTTCGGATTCCACGTTAAACTGTAGGTCCTTCATTTCATCTCCCAATCACCCTACCATTACACATTAGTGTAAGTGCGTATAACCCGAACGGGTAGTAAGACGCGGTGCTAATAATAATAATTTGTAAAAATACCACAAATGAATCCAAAATACACGTTTAGTAAAAGGTAAACAAAAAAAGAACCATCTAACGAAATATTTCGAGACATGACTCATGAACACATCCGAGAATAATTGTATTTAAGTTTTCTAGATACCGTCTGACGTCACAGCTACGATTTAATTTCACATTAAAATAGTTTCACACTAACAAAACGTTTCATTTATTTCCAAGAAAAGAGCAGTTTTTTTTATCTTTAATTTTGTTTGTTTGTTTGTTTAATTGATTAAATGAGAGAGAAGAGCTATGCGCAGACTCAAACAAAATAACTAACCTGTTATTCTACCGTCAAGACTTGCTTATCTCTGTTATCTCCGAGCGGTTAGGTCCCAGAGCGGAGATAATGAATTAGTTTTGAGACAAAGAGAAAGACGGGTGTGCAGCGAACACACGCACGGCCTCCATATTGTGTTTTTTGTGGTTAGTTCTGAAAGGTGTGGGTGGTACTGCTGAGTAGCTAGGGACGTGGCGTCTGTGTCGGCGGACGCGGTCTACAATGAGACTCCCGAAATCACCCGGTTCTAGCGAAAGAAAACACCTCCTTACTCGCGTCAGTGATCCTGTTCGCCCAACTGTTCCAAAACGCTTCCTCGCAAGGACTTTCCGTCGAGGACGTAGAGCTGGTCCCTTTGGACGTCGAACCCGGCGCTCTCGGGGAAGACGGAGGGGTGGACGTGTTCGGGAACCTGTCCAGCGGCGACGGGGAGGCGAGGCGGGGAGAGATCCGCATAGGGGTAGACCTGGAGGAAACCGTCGAGGAGGTCCCCGGGAGTCGTCCCAAGGAGGACGTCGAGCAAGTGGGGGTCCCCGAGACGCCCGACGTAGCCGTCAACCCCGAGCCCGTCGAACCCAAGATCGAGAGCAAGACGCAGAATTTCGAGATCTACGACTACTCCAACTACGGTGAGTGGAATGTTCTCGAAACAGCAAGAGCTAAGGTTACAAACCATCCTTATACAATGGCAGTTTTCAGTTCAAGGGCGCTGGAATGCTGCCCATCACATACCTCAAAGGAGAAAATAAATCAAGCCATTCTTGTTGCTAAAATATATTTAAATGATCCTGTCCATCAGCGATCAAGGCTGTACAATCTAGGTAGACAGAACCGGGACGATGAATTTCAAGGGAACGTATCAATACTCTCTTGGAAATAACCCAACATGTAAAATGTATTTCTCCTACATATACAGAAGGGGATCAAACCGCTGCCCTCGGGATCAAAGCACAATACAATTACCTCTTGTAAAGCCAAGTCCGCCATTGGTCGCTCCGACAGGTCGTTGTTTAAGAAATAAACTATTGCAACGCACCAATGAATGCTCTCACAGTTTTATGAGCTAATCAAGCATCGCACTTCTCGTTGCACTGCGTCTTAATTACTCTGGCGCAATAGAGATAATGAAGATAATACCCGTATGAGCGTGGAGAGAGAGTAGAGAGCCATTTAGTAAAACCACTCTCAGCCCACTCGGCCAGGGTTCAAGCTCTGACCTACCCATCACCGGAAAAACAGGTTACAAAAGATTTACATTTCTGTCCGCATCCTTATTGAATCGGATAATTTTTAAAATAATAATAATTATAAAACAACACCATGAGAAACTAATTAGGTGCGCTAATGATTGGCGAGGATTTCGTGTATCGATTTTGATCGAAACATTCCATTTTTAATAAAACAGACTTAATTTAAGTCGGCCATTTTGATTGCACGACAGGGCGTGGCTCGTTTAACCATCCTAGTATCTTTAGTATCTTTAGTAGTAATATCTTGGAGCTGGATAATATATTTACGATTTTTCTGAGTATCAGCCGACATGATAACGTATTTTCGTACGCCCACAAATTATGTTAAAAATCCACATATTCATACAATCCTTGAATACTTTGACTGTGGAAGATTATACACTTGGTTTTATATACACCACGTTTTATTGCCCTTTCAGGGTGTCAACACTTATCAACACTAATCAAGAAACAATAAATATGATAGCATTTTAAAGAAATGCACCCACATTAGCGTGAAGGGAGAGTTTGGAAACTTTGATGAGAAACACCCTCTGTATATCCGGATAATATTGGAACCCAAACTCGCATCAACGATATAACAGAATAAGCGAGCCGACGTTTAATCTGCGTGTCCATCGATGCGGGTATCAGTTTTTATTAATTTGTGACATTCCTCTATTTGAGAAGAGTTACTTCAGGTTTGCCAACCGCGCCCCTTATCGCGGGGGAGATTAGTGCTCTGTTTCGTAATCGAGGAGTCACAGCGATCATAAAAACATGCGTCACCGCGTTTCACCGGCACCACTCATGCCATTTAGACGTCAGGTTAGCGCTCCTGACTCTGACATCTCAAGCAAACCAGAGGCCTGTAGTTCAGCTAGTTACTGACTGTTTGCAACTGTACTATACAGCTGACAAGATGCGAACCAACAGCCTCGACACTGGGTGGACAGACACAGGGTTGAAACAAGCATCCTTAGTTAGACGTGTAGCTCTAGTCAGGACTGATAACCTCTCACCTAGTTCTACTAATTATTATTATTATTATTATTATTAGCACCGCGTCTTACTACCCGTTCGGGTTATACGCACTTACGCTAATGTGTAATGTAGGGTGATTGTGAGATGAAATGAAGGACCTACAGTTTAACGTGGAATCCGAACCACGGTGGAGGCCTGGCATTCCCCACATTCACAAGATGTCTTGTCAGAGGTGAAGGAAGGGTTTGGTAATCAGATAAATCTGTGCCGGGACCGAGGATTGAACCCCGGCCGCCAGCATAGAAGTCTGACACCTNCGTCTTACTACCCGTTCGGGTTATACGCACTTACGCTAATGTGTAATGGTAGGGTGATTGTGAGATGAAATGGAGGACCTACAGTTTAACGTGGAATCCGAACCACGGTGGAGGCCTGGCATTCCCCACATTCACAAGATGTCTTGTCAGAGGTGAAGGAAGGGTTTGGTAATCAGATAAATCTGTGCCGGGACCGAGGATTGAACCCCGGCCGCCAGCATAGAAGTCTGACACCTTACCCCTAGACCGCCAGGTCACCTACAAACCATTTAAACGCCGGCAGGCTAGTGATGGAAAGAAACGACAAGATGATGGTGATGGTTTATTTTCATCTGCTCTGGGGCTGCACGTGGCCGTAATGGAAGCTCGGGGCAGCGTTGTTCTTAAAACTGTGCTCCGCCAGTTATCTCAGCCTCCACGACACAATTTTATAATAATATTAATTTGTTTTTCACAATATAAAATGTCATCAGTGATTAGGATTGACAGTTTTTTTCAAATCTGGCTAAAAGGACATTTGCCAAAGATGCTACCAGAACACGGGAGAGTTTATGTTTGTTGTAGCCAAAAGGTCAATAATATAAATACAATATCTGCTCGTGCGTCTCTGGGTTTGAGAAATGGGGCACAGATCCAACCTGTATCTTGTGACTTAGTATCCGCGCTATCTAATCAGCTTATCCCGCTCGCTAAAAGTGTAGCAGATAAAACAGCTTGTGAGAGAATTGCTTCACCGACTCAAGTTAAATATTACCACGTAACTATTTTAAAAATATATAAATCTAATCTTGCCGAACACGTTTATTTAGTTTGATGCCGCATTTGTTTTTAGCAATAGTTTTTCTGAAAGCCAATTCAAAGCTTATAACAAGAAGTTGAGAATCCATTCTTGGCCACCAGTACCTGTTCGAGACGGGGCCCTGTTCAAGGACTGATTAAAAAACCAACCATTATATGATGCGAGCTTGGTATGCACGTTAGAATCTCAGATATTCTTCCGCCAGTCTTACAGTAGCGGATTTAGGCTTAGGCCCGTGAGGCCCGGGCCTAGGGCGGCAAATTTTGAGGGGTGCCAAAATTAAAAATCGATTGGGTTCTGGAGAAAGATCATTTTCCACTGTGAAAAGTTATTTGCGTGCAAGTATGAAACAAGACAGACTAAATGCACTTTTATTACTAACCATTGAAGCACAATTGGTTCAAGAAATTAAGTATGAGGAGGTCATTGATATTTTCGCACGGACGAAAGCAGGGAAAAAATTTATTATATGATTAATCAGATAAAAATAATGTATATTCTAATTACAAGCAATTTATTATTAATTCTATATTTAGTTATGTTAAAAAAATAAATGTTTAATTTATACCTGAATTAGATTTCTTATTATTATTGTTATTATTTTCATTATTTTATACACACACACATATATGTATATATATGTTTATATATATAAATGTTTATATATATATATATATACTGTTACAAAAAAAAGGGCGCCATATCGTCTCGGGCCTAGGGCGTCCTCAAACCTAAATCCGCTACTGAAGTCTTACCACCCATTCGGGCTACACACATACATATCATGGGTGTTTAGTTGTCCTTCAGGCCGGTACAACTCCTAGGAAGTTATCATCTTACATCTGATTAATCTGTTTCTTTGCTTTACAAATATCACAAACAAGATATATCCGATTCCACCGCGTCTTTGTAACTTATAGTTACGCACCTATTTATTAATTACGTGAATGCGTTAGGTCTGAGGCAGGTGTAGGCCCCTGATTCAGAACATATGTATCCAAATTTGCGTGGAGGAGAATTGGGAAACCGTTTAGGAAAAGAAAAACTCCTCATTACACCCAGCCGGAGTTTTAACACCAGACTCTCCGTCACCAAAAAACTAGACTAGACATGACCAACGTCTTCATCCGCTTTCCAACCGCCGAGACTAAGAAATGGGACTTTTGTGATGACTTTGAATGATTGTGATGTTTGTGTCGGTTTTCCCCAGGAGATCTATATTTTCAACTAAATAATGTGTGCCTATAAAAAAGAATGAAAACATGATCCTGCCTTCACCCTTACGTCTTATGTTAATCGAACTTTTAGATCGATTCAAAGGCCTCGATCCGATTCATGGATCGATTCTTTTTCTAGCGATTTCAAAAAGATTGAATCAAAAGATCAAAAGAAAACATACCACAAAATATTTATTTGTCTTTTGTTAAAATTAAAGTATAATGAAGTGAATAATATGCTTTTCTTCTCTCGAATTAGTTTCGAGTTGAAAAAGTGGACTTCGAGCAATTTAACTTTCGTGTTTTAGACAGGGCTAACCTAGGCGCCGCCTAGGGTGTAAAGGTCCTAGGGAAGTATTATAATAAAACATAATTTGTTTTTAGTGTTTAGAGAAATAATCATTTAAATTATATAAGCTAATAACTATTTTTAAATAAAGAGGTAACATCTAATCATAGTTTATCTAACGTTTATGGTTTTAAGACATTCAAGTTTTTGTGTTGGCCAATCACTTTGATGATTGATTAGAAGCTACTGAAAATACAAACACAAGAGGAGGTAATATTTTTGCGCACAAAGATTAAGGAGGAAAAGAGATGAATTCTTATTTTTATTAATTTATCTCTTTATGTTTTTTATGCCTGGTACTTTGGCAGCCTATTGTATTATTTTAATTGTTGTTATTATTTCTAGTGTCACGCTGGGTGTGAGGCTTATTTTTAAGCCTATTTACAATCCAATCGGGGTGCAAATTTTAAGCCTCGCCAGCCACCATAAGTAGATTTCTCCGTCCAATACTGTAGGATGTAGGTTAGTGAAGTTGGATAAAGCAACCTTTATTTATATGAATAGTTGGATCGATCTTGGGAAGATCGATTCAATGCTCTCGTTCTTTTTGCCTGAATCGATACTACGTCTCTTGATCCAGATCGATCCAGAGAATCGATTCAAAGACCATGACTCGAACATCCCTAGTTGGGCTACAAGTTATGTCACACACACACACACACACACACACATTGTATTTATTTATTAGCTAACTTCTCTACGTCACCGTCATTTACCTAATAACAGCATGTACCCTTCGTGTGCCCTGAATTATTCCACTAGGGTATATCTTGTAAGACAAGGTCAAAGGAAGAACTGCTACCCTTTAGGGTGTACATAATATTAGGGCTCCAGTGAAATCCATATTACTCTTTAGGACATTCAAATCACAAAACTACACCCTGGTTGCCGCCATGTTGTTCATATTGACAGGTGTATAACTCTGTATTGAATGTCCTGTAATGTCCAAATAATGGACACATCAACAGAAATAACAGAATTACACAATCAAACTGAAATATACAAGAAGCAACTAACAACAGATATGGCGGAAGATTATTGACAAACCACGAAGAGTTCCTGATCTGGTGGAGCCGACATCTTCTGACATGAGCCGGGCAATTTATTTCAGATCGAGCCGGGTCGATGCAACTCAAAATAAGAGCCGCAGTAGATGAGGAAAACGTTGAGAATGACTCAGCTAACAGTAGCAGCAGCACTCCTCAGGACCACTCCTCCAGCACTCCTCAGGAGCACTCCTCTAGCACCTCCTCCAGTACCCCCAATAGCGCCGTTACAGACACACCCGCTCAGCCGGAGATAGAAGGTACGGACTCTTGACAGAGGACTAACATTGCTCTGGCGGTTTGGATTGGTTCTTCCTTTTAGAAGTGACTAACTGTCTGTTTAGTGGTGGCCTGACTAACTCTCTGTTTAGTGGTGGCCGGACTAACTCTCTGTTTAGTGGTGGCCGGACTAACTCTCTGTTTAGTGGTGGCCGGACTAACTCTCTGTTTAGTGGTGGCCTGACTAACTGTCTGTTTAGTGGTGGCCTGACTAACTCTTTGTTTAGTGGTGGCCTGACTAACTCTCTGTTTAGTGGTGGCCTGACTAACATTACCGTTTATTAAGGTGGGGGAACAAGTTGAGTCTTATGACTAATATTCATTACTTTGTAATTGCAGTAATGAAAATAAACTCCACGGCCTTTATACCGACAGAGCAACCACCGTCTGTGGGCGAAGATGGTGCCAACTTCCGTGGTTAGAGGATGCCATATGGTTAGCACAATACCCAGTTTTATAGATCAGAGCCTCTACTTTTACACTCAAGTAGGTCATTTGTCCTCATGAGGATTGTTTGAAACCGTTCCAGAAACTGTGGAAGCGCTGGGGGGTCGAACCCAGGAGCTCTGATCACTAGACCGCGACAATGTGGTATCGGAGTCCTCGTGTATGTAGCACAGGTCATTTAGGAATTGGCAAAACCATTCGCTTATAACCTTTGAGTCGAACCAGAATTGAAGAAAACCTCAAGATTCCCAAAGAAACGAAGACTCCGTTATGACAGAGGAGATGCTGACTATATTTGATTGATCTGAGAGTGGATTGAGAGTGCACCAGATCTACTCTTGTCTGAACTACGTGGCCTGGATGAGAGAATGTCAGAACTATCGGTATTGTTCTTATCTCTTGGACACCTCGGCTATAGCTACTCAACTCAACTATTTGATAAGATTGTGTTATTATGGAGGAACCCGCTGCATTGAAGGCCGGGAAAATTGTTCTCAAGTTTTGTGAATATAAACTCATCCAAGTATTTCAATAATAATCGAAGAAAACTTTTTTTATAATGCACGTAAATTGCATAATAAAAAGAGCAAGATTAAATTAGTTATTTTGTGTGAAATTGGGCCCCTAAAATTCCTTCGCCCCAAGCCCCTTAGTTCCTTTGGATGACCCTGGTTCTATAAACAAAACAACAGACTAAAAATAAAGTGAAAAAAATAATTGCACCTATACTTTCTCTCCTCATCCTGACCTCCCGGACCAATACGTCACCCCCCCTCCCCCTTACCCTCAGAAATAAAAATCACCTACCATTTCCATCATTCACCAAAGGAAATAATATAACTTGTATTTTTATTAAAATAATGTAATGAATCAAAAAATCATTTTGTACAATCGAATAAAAAGTATCGCAACAAGCCCTTCTCGAACAAATCAGACAGCTCTTTCAGTCTTGACTGTCCGCTTGTGCTGATCTGTCGAGGGAAAGGACCACTTGATAAGTCCTCGACTCAAACTAAAGCCATAGTTGCTCTCCGAGATATATCACCAGAATCAGACATCAACGGACTTCCAACTTACGGTGGAACTTAGAATGTGTGTTTAAAACCTACTCATGATATCAGAGTCAACTTTACCTTTTACAAGACGGCTCGACTTTAACTGTCACTCCCGTGTTGGACTAGACTGCCGAGGACAGGGAGATCGGGGTTGAAATCCTGGTTTTCCCTGCATGTTTCTCACTATAACGTCACGTAAATGCGGGTTCACTTACTTTAAATCCAACTCTCCTCATTCCTAGCTCACTAGAGTAATTAGTACATATGCGTATATTGTTATTATTATTAGCACCGCGTCTTACTACCCGTTCGGGTTATACGCACTTACGCTAATGTGTAATGGTAGGGTGATTGTGAGATGAAATGAAGGACCTACAGTTTAACGTGGAATCCGAACCACGGTGGAGACCTGGCATTCCCCACATTCACAAGATGTCTTGTCAGAGGTGAAGGAAGGGTTTGGTAATCAGATAAATATGTGCCGGGACCGAGGATTGAGCCCCGGACCCCAGCACAGAAGCCTGACACCTTACCCCTAGACCGCCAGGTCACCCCTATGCGTATTGTCTGAACAGGTAGTAAGACGCTTTGCTAAAAAAAAAAAATATTTAGCACCGCGTACCCGTTCGGTTTATACGCTTTAAGTACTAATTACGCTAATGGGGTAGGAATTGGGAAGGTTGAACTAGATGAAGTGAACCCGCATTTGCGTGGAGGGAGAGTGGAAAACCATTTATGAAAAAACCGCCCCCTAGTTCACCCGACCGAGATTCGAACCTCGATCTCCCCGTCCTCAGCAGCCGAGCTCAACACGACAAACGCGTTAGCCAACTACGCCACCGAGGCGGGTCTTTGCTAAAACAAAAACAAACAAAAACCAACCCAACGAGGGATGGAATTCAAAGTGAGAGTCATAGAATTTAAAGACAAATACCTTAAATTCCTCCCTAAAAGTGATTTTTACTAATCGTCACAATATTTGTGACCTAAAAAACAAATGAAAGAGCAGGAGTTTGTCGTCGGAAGCAACGTCTACATGAATATTATAAGACAAGTTTTTTAAATAATTAATATATTATTTGTGTGTTGAATATTTGAACTTAAATTTTAGGTACAAGTAGTAGTAGTAAAGAATAATACGAGAATATTTCCAAATTTGAAGTGAAATCTTTAATTTTCTTCAATATAGTAGCCATCTTTACAGAAACAAGATAGCAACCTACATCCGATGAAGGAAGTTCAAAGATACGTGCACAAGGAAATACCAATGAGGTCTGCGTGGAGCTTTGTGGGAAAACACGTGACCACACATTGCAACATGTGCCCGAGTTGACGACAGTCTAGAGTCATATTGATAGTAACATCTAACGCTAGTATCACTAACCTAAACATGTCTGTCGATGTCACACTAATGTATAACTGCTTCTGTTTGCAATAACCTCTGCTTTAGTCTGTCTGTTGAC
Organism: Timema douglasi; assembly: GCA_901482245.1. NCBI lineage: Eukaryota > Metazoa > Arthropoda > Insecta > Phasmatodea > Timematidae > Timema > Timema douglasi. Next base: position 15,985 of record CABEEJ010007729.1, on the reverse strand, counting down.
AACACTAACTGCCTGGAAAAGATCCCCTTTGGGCCAGTTTCATAGTCAAGTTTAGTACGCCTCAAGTGCGGTGCTACACTAAGTACATGACGACACCTACCTCAACTCGAATGGAATGGGCCGTTCTCTCATAGGAAACTGGCCCATTCCATTCTGGTTTAGGTAGGTGTCGTCATGTACTTAGTGTAGCGCCGCACTTGAGGCGTACTAAATTTGACTATGAAACTGGCCCTTGGTCTCATCTCAAGGTCAACATTTTACTCTTCATTTTAATGGCGTGATCACATAGAGAGTTTTAATATTCACCATCTCCTAGGAACACTCCAACCAAGTTTTATTGTCGGTGTGTTGGTATGTAACAAAGGGAAGGCGAGTTAAAACGACCATATTTGTGTCGTTTTTAAATGACAAAAAAACAAAGTTTTAGCAAAAAATAAATAAAAAATTGTTTCAGTAGCTACATTTAGTTGAAGTTTCTAGACAGTGAAAGAATTCTTGAATACCTTTAATGTGCGTTGCATATTTTTTACAAATAATTTTTCTGTTGATCTCGGATCTTAAATAATGTACGGCTTGGGAAAATAAAACAGTTCGATAGCGCGACACAGTAAAATGGGCCATAGAACGCTTAGAGTGAAACATTGTCCGGGTTCTCGCTCCACCAGGACTAGAGTATCAGAACAACAGAGTTGCAAACTGGACCGAGACAGGCTCCAACACTTGTCGGGTCAACAGTTCGAATCCTGCCAATATTAGACCGAGATCATCAGCTTCTGGGGTGACCTGGTGGTCTAGGGGGTAAGGTGTCAGACTTCTATGCTGGCGTCCGGGGTTCAATTCTCGGTCCCGGCACAGATTTATCTGATTACCAAACCCTTCCTTCACCTCTGACAAGACATCTTGTGAATGTGAGGAATGCCAGGTCTCCGCCGTGGTTCGGTTTCCACGTTAAACTGTAGGTTCTCCATTTCATCTCACAATCACCCTACCATTACACATTAGTGTAAGTGCGTATAACCCGAACGGGTAGTAAGACGCGGTGCTAATAATAATAATAATAATAATAATAATAAGCTTCTGGGCTCCGTTCGAGTTTCAATAGGTCAAACACTCTTAGAAGAGCGTGAAGAATTAACTCTAAGATGTCCTGAGATTAACAATCTACAACACACCAATTACCAAATGGTCTAGGGCGTCATTCTCGCGTTGTGCTGGCCTACTGATGACAGGGAAATCAGGGTTTGAATTCCATTAGGGTCTACTGAGGATGTTCCCCCCCGCCCCCCCCCCAAACGGTTTCCCATTCTCTTTCCTCGCAAATGTGGTTAGATTACCATTAAAAATCCTTCCTCATCCCTGACTCGTCAGAGTAATGATAATATCTGCACACAACCGGAACCGGTAGTAAGGCGCGGTGATGCAGCAACTTCCGGCTAGCTGTGCCACAGGATGTCACTCACGAGTGCTAATGGGGCCCTCGCTCTTTCCGGGCGGCGCCGACCACCGAGGATTGTCTGCAAGACGTACCCAATAAACCAATTCACCCTCTTTCGTGACCCTCTACAATTCTTGTGTCCAAAAGTCCTGATCCTCGGAGAATTTGGCGCTCTCGTCATTTAAAAAGTGCCTCACAAATTCCCCATTGTGCCCCATTGTGCCCATGCTCAGCAACTGTTGAGATTATTATATGTAAGAAAAATATAACTAAACTTCTACTGAAACAATTTTTTAATCATTTAGAGCAAACAGAAAGGTTTTTTGTCATCAAAACTTCAAATATACGAACTTTTAACTACCGTTCCGTTTCCTACCACCTCTTGTGATTGTGATTGTGATTGTGATTGTCCCCCAGACTGCCTGAAGACGAGGTACGCGCCCTCCACGCAGCGTCTGAAGCAAGGCGACACCCCGTACGTGATCACGACGGCCCGGCTGGAGCAGATCCGCAAGGAGTTCCTCTACTGCTACTTCGACCAGGGAGGAGACGACGGCAATGGGGACTACCAGATAGACATCCACTCCTCCATGCCCCAGATCCACAAGAACTTCAACTTCCAGCTGCCCTTCTACGGCTTCCGGTTCAACTACACCAGGGTGCGCTACCTCTCAGCTCCACGAGGGGGTTTTTCCTAAACGGTTCCCCACTCTTTATCCACCCAAATGTGGGTACACTTCCTTTAAATTCAATCCTCCTTATCCCTAACCCGTTATTTTAATTAGTATATATAAGCGTATAGCCCAAACGGGTAGTAAGACGTGGTGCTTAATAATAATAATAATAATAATAATAATAATAATAATAATAATTGTCGGTGACCTGGCGGTCTAGGGGTAAGGTGTCAGACTTCTGTCCTGGAGGTCCGGGGTTCAATCCTCGGTCCCGGCACAGATTTATCTGATTACCAATCCCTTCCTTCACCTCTGACAAGACATCTTGTGAATGTGGGGAATGCCAGGCCTCCACCGTGGTTTGGATCCCACGTTAAACTGTAGGTCCTCCATTTCATCTCACAATCACCCTACCATTACACATTAGCGTAAGTGCGTATAACCCGAACGGGTAGTAAGACGTGGTGCTAATAATAATAATAATAATAATAATAATAATAATAATAATAATTATTAAAAAGTAATTCCTCATGGAAAAAGTGTGTTTCTAAATCTAGTGACGTGTGTCAGTGGCAAGACTGCAGCGGTGGCTAGGTGGTTTGAGGTGTGTTATAGGAGCATTGAAGGGAAGGTCGGGTCTCGAGTCCTGGCTGACCACATTGAGTGCATGTCTTTCCTAATTTATTTAAACGCTAATTTGGATTATAGTTATGTTAGTAAAACCGCAACAACAAAGAGGTATATATTTTTGTTCAGTGTTTGTTTTGATAGTTTGAATATCCACAGACCATTATCTTTGAGGTTAGCACGTTCCCTCCCCTCCAAAATGGCGTGGATAGCACGTTCCCTTCCCTCCAAAATGGTGTGGATAGCACGTTCCCTCCCCTCCAAAATGGCGTGGATAGCACGTTCCCTTCCCTCCAAAATGGCGTGGATAGCAAGTTCCCTCCCCTCCAAAATGGTGCGGATAGCAAGTTCCCTCCCCTCCAAAATGGCGTGGATAGCAAGTTCCCTTCCCTCCAAAATGGTGCGGATAGCACGTTCCCTCCCCTCCAAAATGGCGTGGATAGCAAGTTCCCTCCCCTCCAAAATGGCGTGGATAGCAAGTTCCCTTCCCTCCAAAATGGCTTGGATTGCACGTTCCCTCCCCTACAACATGGCTTGGATTGCACGTTCCCTCCCCTCCAAAATGGCGTGGATAGCAAGTTCCCTCCCCTCCAAAATGGCGTGGATAAGACGTTCCCTCCCCTCCAAAATGGCTTGGATTGCACGTTCCCTCCCCTACAACATGGCTTGGATTGCACGTTCCCTCCCCTCCAAAATGGCGAGGATAGCACGTTCCCTCCCCTCCAAAATGGCGTGGATTGCACAACATATAGATATAGATATATACTTTTATAGCACCGCATCTTAGAATTTGTTCAGGTTATACCCTTATCTACTAATTACGTTAATTAGATAGGAATGAGGAAGGTTTAACATAGGGGAAACTGTAGCCGCATTTGCGTGGAGGGAGAATAGAAAACCATTTAGTAACAAAAACACCCTCAGTTCACCCAACTGGGATTAAAACCCCGATCTCCTTGTCTTCAACAGTCTTATTCTCTTGCGAGAGTGACGCCTTAGACCATTCGGTCACGAAAGCAGGTCTTCACGATGTAGTTCATCAAGGTTGTGACCGCCACCTGTCCTGTGGTAGGTCACAAGGGTCGTGACCTTTTGGTCGCCATGACAGCGAGAAGTTCGAGAAGATGGACCCGGGTTCAATTCCTTGTCAGTTTTATTAATCTCTTATTTGACTCTTGTATTGTTGCTTATTATTGTACTCTTGCTCAAAACCCTGATTCATCTTTTCTGATCTTGAAGAACATTGGTTTTTCTTGAGTAGGAGTTAGATTATTATTAGCACCGCGTCTTACTACCCGTTCGGGTTATACGCACTTACACTATGTGTAATGGTAGGGTGATTGTGATATGAAATGGAGGACCTACAGTTTAACGTGGAATCCGAACCACGGTGGAGGTCTGGCATTCCCCACATTCACAAGATGTCTTGTCAGAGGTGAATGAAGGGTTTGGTAATCAGATAAATCTGTGCCGGGACCGAGGATTGAACCCCGGACCTCCAGGACAGAAGTCTGACACCTTACCCCTAGACTGCCAGGTCACCGACAGTAGGAGTTAGAGTTATTAATCTTATATGCTCATGTTTTCAAACGGCCAGCTATGTTAGACCTGAACATCAGTGCTACTAGTTTGTTTAATGTGACCCTCCCTGTGCAGCTGTCCATGAACGGCTTCTTGGAGTTCAGCGACCCTCCGGAGCACTACACCTACCCTCTCAGCTTCCCCGTCAAAGATTGGCCCAAGAAGAACGATCCTGCGTTCATCGGCATCTTCTTCAGCAAGACCCGTATCGGGAAGATCCGGCCCACGGACGTGGACCAGAGGAGACCAGGTGCTCGCTTTCAGACACAGTAGCTTACAAACTTTGCCCGGACCGGAACAGATATATGTGGCAGCGTCCGCCAAATAACCGCTGTTAAAATACATCGCGGGAATAGAGGTTATGGCGCTGAACTTTTCGGGTCAAAAGCGCATTCAAAATGGGTATTTTACACAATCATAAGAGGTATTTAAAACAAAACAAAAGAGGCAATAATTATTTCGATATTTGTAATAAGATAAAAATAGTTCTTATTTTAAATTGTATGAATTACTCAAATCTAAATTAATTAGTTCTTTTGATTGAGAGGCAAATTTTTATATACACCTTTAATTTAATACAAAAATTACCTACTATTAATTTCGATTTTTCAAAAGGAGGTTTCAAATAATTTGTCTGGATAGTAAAAGCGGCTAAATCGTTTGAGCACAACACGTGTCGAGATTGCTGCTACTCACCAAATGAGTGTGCGTGAGTAGCAATGTCTGGTGTTTGTTCCTGTTCATAAAGAACGCAACCATTCCCACGCTCAGGTGATACCAAACATTGCACATATTTGTGCGCAAATTGAACCATCTTTGGGAATCGATTCTTTGGTGAGCGAAGAATGAAACTTGGGTACACAAACCTCATCTGCAAGATAACCGGCCCCTTTGTGTAGTGGTCATTGCACCTGGCTGCGAGTTTTAAGGTCACGGGCTCAATTCCCGGCTTGTATCTTGGGTATTTTTTTTACCAAGAGGGGAACTACCCCAACGGTCACCAGGGTTTGGTTAGTTGGACTTAAGTTAGGTTTAAGAGTTTCCACTGATTCTACACCCACATACTCACCATCACCTCATACTCACCATCACCTCATACTCACCATCACCTCATACTCACCATCACCTCATACTCACCATCACCTCATACTCACCATCACCCTCATACTCACCATCACCTCATACTCACCATCAA
>CABEEJ010007728.1:0-28447 GCA_901482245.1 Timema douglasi | reverse complement strand
TTCTATTAGAGGATAGGTAGGTGTCACGCAATAGACTAGACTGCTTGTTCTATTAGAGGGTAGGTAGGCGTCACGCAATAGACTAGACTGCTTGTTCTATTAGAGGATAGGTAGGTGTCGTCTTGTACTTAGTGTAGCGCCGCACTTGAGGCGTACTAAATTTGACTATGAAACTGGCCCTAAGACTTGGACTGGAAAGTCAACCAGTGCTATGGAAACATATGTTGAGTGTGAAGTCAATCATTGACAACATAATTAGTGTAAAAACATGATCGTAGTTGAATTATTAAAAATCAAAAAGATGTCTGTTCACATACACACTTACACAAAGATATATGTACACACACATAAAAATATATACTTATGTGTTTTTAAATTTATTTTGCACCGCGTTATAGTAACCGTTCGGGTTATACGCTTAAATACTATTTACGCTAATTATTAAGAATAGGGAAGGTTAATTTAGAGGAAGTGAACTCGCATTTGTGTGCAGGGAGAGTGGAAAACCATTTAGGAACCCCTGTCCCCCTTCAGTTTACCCGACTGATATTCAAACCTCGATCTTCCCGTCCTCAACAGTCTGGCTCAACACGAAACTAGCGCGATAGCCACCAAGACTGGTCATACACATAGATACATACACATACATATATACATACATATATACTTACATACACACATACTCATGGATACAAGCACATACACATACGCACACAAACTTACACACATACACTTATATATTTACAGTTACATTTTAATCACCTGAAATCTTGAAAAGTTATTAGATCTATTCATACGTCAAGCCATGTTAGGTGCAGCTGTGACTTTTAATAGATAATATCAATACATTTAAAATAATACAATAATATAGTAATATGCTATCCATTTTGTCCTCAAGAAAGCTCTTATGAGAATTGGACTGGCGGGTGATTTGTGCGTGTGCCTAATAATACTATAGGCCATCTCCTGTCAGTTTCTTTCGTGTCTTACCAACCATTAGGGCTTAACGTAGGGTATATACACTATTATTATTATTATTAGCACCGCGTCTTACTACCCGTTCGGGTTATACGCACTTACGCTAATGTGTAATGGTAGGGTGATNACTACCCGTTCGGGTTATACGCACTTACGCTAATGTGTAATGGTAGGGTGATGATGAGATGAAATGGAGGACCTACAGTTTAACGTGGAATCCGAACCACGGTGGAGGCCCGGCATTCCTCACATTCACAAGATGTCTTGTCAGAGGTGAAGGAAGGGTTTGGTATATACACTAATTACACTTATGAGCGTAGTATCATTTATAGGAAATGTACTCACATTTATGTTGAGAAAGAATGAAAAACTATTTATGAATATCACCCATCAATAGCGACATGAACCCATAAATAGCTATTACAACAACAATCTAAATGAGCTTGGTATTGATAGTGCGCGACCACCGACTCATGTCGCTGCGATGCTAATTTGTTTCGATGGCACAGCAATCATTATTAGGCCCAATTGATATGATTTAGTGTCCATTCACTCAGTTGTGGATATGATTGTCTGGCTCCTGGTATATGGAGCGATATGTGGACTTGCCAACCAGATGGAGGGAGAGTTACAATGTCTGCTTTGACTCAAACATTCTCCAGGTTTACCAACATTCTCCAGGTGATAGACGGGACTAACACAAGTTTGGGGGCAGTTACATATCCGACCATCCGTTGGATTCCAGCCTGTCAAGTTTGGTTGTTTATAAACTTAGAGAATATTGATAGTTTAGGAATTACTGAGCTACATGTGTTATAATAAAATGGATCATGAGCCTGTGTTTGGATGCCGGTCCACTTAATAAGGTAATAATTCCCGCCAATATTTGGTATTTTGTTTCTTTGTGCGTCATCAGCCGACAAGAGCGCGGCAAGTGGTGTATCGGGGTAGCCTTTGTTTCTTTGTGCGTCATCAGCCAACAAGAGCGCGGCAAGTGGTGTATCGGGGTAGCCTTTGTTTCTTTGTGCGTCATCAGCCGACAAGAGCGCGGCAAGTGGTGTATCGGGGTAGCCTTTGTTTCTTTGTGCGTCAGCCGACAAGGGCGCGGCAAGTGGTGTATCGGGGTAGCCTTTGTCTATTCCTGTATCAACAGATCCAAGGTGCTATTTCTACATGGGTTAATTTACAATTGCTAACGACACATGTTCGAAACCTAATTTTTAATGGCACAATATCCTTAATAAATGTTACTTGTCCAACACCTTGTTTCAGTCTGTACCGGGTCTGGCTACTCAGATAAGAGTCTTGGGTTCAATTCCTGACATGGTCTAAAAGTGTATCATTGGTGAAATGTATGTTTCCCTTCTTTCACAGCAGTGTTGAAGTGACGGTCGGGGGGCTGGGTGTTGTGTCTGTTCTAGATTTAAATTAGTTTATAAGTCATGTGTTGATATAATCAATCGGTTCAGAAAGTGCACGTGACCTCAAATAATAATAATAAAAATAGTGTATGCATCGAAATAAGTAGGCCTACTCAAAAAATAAAATAAAAATAATGATAAATGTTATCGTTTAGATTTAATGGATTCAAAGAGAAAATAAGTGTCCTTTATATATACCTGGTCACGGCCGTCCTGAGACAGGCCGGAATACTGAAGTTTGGCAACACTGCGTTGAGGGTGATTTAATTCGGTTTGTTTTAATGTGCGGATGTTTGTTTCTCGAGTAATTTACTTGTTTTGAAATTTTGAGTTGTTCATGCTTCTATCGCATTGTATTTTGGGTCCTATAGCAAAACATAAATTAGATGAAAACTTTGAGGATATGTTTAGTGATACTCAACTAACAGCTGGCATGATTCCGGACGTTGTACAAACTGTTTGTTTGTTTGTTTGTTTGGAACGCAGTTGTTGCATTGATTTCTAGTTGTGCAACCAAAGGACAACAATTTGAGGACTGGAGCTAGCGGACATAGGCCTACAATAATGAACGTTTTATCAATACAAATGTTATTATAAGTTTCTTCAGCTCATACATAATCCGAACAAACCTTCCCCATGCACCCACTTCAGTGGCCGCACGGTCTAAAGCGCTACTCTTGCAGTAGACTAGAGTGCCGAGGACGGGACAATGGAGGCTCTAAAGTCCTGTGCATTGAAGGTTATTTTCCAAAATGGTTTTCCATTTTCCCTCCATGCAAATGCGGGTAAACTTCCTATAAATATAACCTTCCTCATTCTTAAAACCACCAGCTTAATAAGTAAATAAGCGTTTACTAACGGATACTAAAACGCAGTGCTAAAATACTTCCCCTGTGTTTGGACTATAAATACATTTGCAGGAATCCAAATTCAGATCAATTTATTGATAAATGTTTTTGCGTGAATTATTTCCTTTGATTTCGTCAACGTTTGGACATTTACTTCCATCAACTAGATCAAACCCGCCTCGGTGGCGTAGTTGGCTAACGCGCTATTCGTGTTGAGCTCGACTGCTGAGGACGGAGAGATCGAGGTTCGAATCTTCAACCTTCCCAATTCCTAATCCATTAGCGTAATTAGTACTTAAAGCGTATAACCCGAACGGGTAGTAAGACGCGGTGCTGAATAATAAAAATAAATAAAATAAAAAACTAGATCAATTATGGGAGTGATACACTTTTCAGTGAAAATTCTTGTTCAGAAAAGAAGATAAGTTAAACACTTTAAAAAGTAATGTTTCAAAATTATTTAGCTGAAGGCTAATACGTGTTCAAATCAATTACATAAATTTTAATAAAATATTTGCTAAAGAGTTACACATGGACATGGGAATTGATCCCTGGTCCTTTGGATTAGTGCAACAATGAATGATCTTTCTAGGCTTTGAGCCAGTGCCCTTTAGTAAATGTCATCATAATATTCTAATCGTGTTTGTGAACGGTACATAAACTTTACCTAGAAAATTTATTTTAAAATTATTATTTAAAAGTTTATTTGTTGTATTTTCCAACCTCTGAAGTATTTTTTGTTTAATGATATACGTAAAACATGTTCAGATAAATTGTCGGTATCGTTCAAAGTGTCTTATCGGTTTTTAAATCAATTCTCCGTAAGAACCAGCAGTTCGCTAGGCCTCATGACGTCACTACAAGCGGCGTTGCCACATTTAACACTCTGGCCCGTAACTAAAGACCGTATAATGCAAACCAGTGCTATCGCATACTCATTGGCAATTCGCCAAGAACTAAAGGGATTTAAATGATTTCAACATATGTCAAACATTAAGGAAAATAACTTAAATAAATGGTACGGAGCTCCTCACAAACTTTATCCCGCCATTGTTTAGAAATGAAGATATTTACTCAAAACTCGTAATATATGTGAAACGAAATAACAATTCGTCACCCGAGAATGCAAGGATTTTATCTCTGCGTAAGTATTAAATTTGAGATATTTGGTGTTTACGTCTATTTAGAATGCACATGGTTTACCTGCGGAGAAATCGAGACTACTATATAATGAATTAAGAGGATACAAACTCGAGTTGTCATCTAGTAATATTGGTTTTATACACAAGGTCAAACTTCAATGCTCTTTTACACAAATGGAAAAAATTGGACATGGAACAATTGCATTCTCGGGTCACAAATTATACATTTAAAAAAAGAGAAACAATTGCGTTAAACATAGGTAAAACCTTTTTTACCTCCCAATTTTAAATTTTATAATTCTTTTTTAGAGAAATAAAGTTCTCATTTGTATGTTTGTACCAATAAAAAAATATCGATATGGGGTTCCCAAGAATCAACACTTCGTATTAATTTCAACTTTCGGTTAAAATTTTCGAAATTTTTAAGGAGCTGAACATCTTATGGCAATTGCATTACTATTAAATTCCTCACTTATAGTTTTGACCAATAAAATAGGTAAATATTGACTATTGAGTCTAAAATGATAGAGATAGATCATTGCTGTACAAACATTTTCCCTAAGAGGTTAAAGGAAACAGAACATAAAGTTTTTACGAGACTTACTTATCTACTTACTCTATGGAGTTAGATAATTATTGCGATAAATCTCAAGTAGTATATCTGTACAACTAAAGCTAACAAAATTGTATTAATATATTTGCCAGTTTCTCAGAAAATCTTGGTTTTATACAAATATATTTCAAATAAAAGTTTTATATTTTTAATCGTACTGCAATTTTGCAATGATAATTTATTTAGTATCTCAAATAGTTACGGAAATTTCTGCTTCTGTAAAGTACCCTAAAATTCATTTTCATGAGAAAATTAAAATATTAATTTTATTTATACTCTTAATTAAGGCCTAGATACGAGTTTTAATCAAAATCGTTAAAGCCGATTTTGAGAAAATAAAATGATTCTCTTTTCGTCTTTTTATGAACTACTTTTAATGTTAGGGTTAGACAAACACACAGACGGGCGGCATTGCAAAAGGCGCTTTTTAGGGCTCGGGGGGGGTCACCAAAAGTTGGCATCCGTCAACATCTCAGGTTAAGTTTTTTTCTTTACTGTCGCAATACCTTACCTTTAGTGTTCGAAAAGTTCAAAAATCCATATATTGCGTTTAGCTTGAAAATGATTGGTTTTACAAAAATATGTTTCAAACAAAATATTTTTATTATATATATATTTCTATATATACCTACGTACATATTTGCAATGATAAGTAATTTCATATCTCAAAGTGTTACGAAGATGTGATAAAAAAAAACGAATTTACGCATCAGACCGGAGCCCTTAAAGTCATTTTGAAGAAAAATTGAGAGTAACCATTTTGTTTGAAATATGATTGCAGGTTAAGAAATGAAATTTAATCAAAATTTTTAGAGACGATTTTGATGAAATTGATTTTTACTCTTTTCGCCCTTCAGTAAACTACCCTTAATTTTAGGGTTGGATATCCAATTCCAAAAACCCCTCGGGGCAACCCCATGGAAACCCTATATATCAAGTTTTAGCCCAATAGGTAAAATAGTTTAGGTTCTACTCCAAGGTACAGACATACAGAAATTCAAAAAATATTTTTTTGGATCTGGGGGGTCATGAAACGTTGAAATTCATCAAAATCTCGAGTTCAATTTTTTTGAGGATCGCAATACTTTCTCTACCTATGAGGTAGTGAGAAAGTATAAACGAGACGAATATTAATAATTATAACTAACTGGGATTATTTTGGGATCAATGCTTCACTTGGATCAGCGTCACGAGGCGAGCACAAATGATCGCAGTAGAGGATCGAACTAGAAGCTATTTCTTGTTAATATCAATATATTGTTATGTTGTTACGAAGCCAGCGAGCGGTCTCGCCAACAATAGACGGCCGCTAGCGACCAACAAAGCACAAAGCAGCTGATGAAAGCGTGACAGGTGAATGGAGCGACAATGGCTCAAAGAAAGCGGTGATAAAGCCCCGTCTACCGTCGTCACACTCAGTAAGAACATCTATAAACACAGCACTTTACGTAATGTCGTGATGATAACTATGTTAAAAATGAATCCTCTCTTACCTGGCGGTATCCCTTTCCTCTAAAAAAGGAGTAACAAAGAACAAGAAGTGAATATAAAACAATAAACCATGATTAAAGAGAAGTACCTAAGAACACCTAGGAGCCTGTTGTTAGACGTGGCACTTGCAACTCAAGTGTTGCGCTGCCCAGGATGGAATGTACGCCCCGAGTGGCCGGCGCATGCGCGACCCTCATGTCCCATGGCGCCGCGACGACTCGTGTAGGGAGGGAGTCATAAAGTGGATTATTTACTGCCCGCCCTGTGGCTACATTCACAACTACCGTAGGGGGGGAGGGGGGAACTATCCATAGTGGACACAGCAAGGTGAGCTTTGATAACTTTCTGGGGAAACAAAGTCTGTGATGCAATGATCTATAACTGATACCAGTCACCGGCCACTCGGGTGTTCGGCTTTATGCTACAGAGTCGACACCGGCTGTGCTATTATTATTATTATTACATATAGAAGTAGCAGATGAATTCCACACGTCCATCACAGACTTTGCCTTAAGATATGAGTGAAGAATGACCCCGAGCAAATCCTGGATAGCTCAGTGGTTAGAGCAATGGCGTACTAAGCACAGTGTCACGGCTTCGATTCCCGTGTACAGGTGTACTTACGAATATAACCTAACCTTACCTAACCGTTGTAGAACATTACTATTTATTTAAAACCCAACCCTTTACTGTAACAAATCCCGGTTGGCAATTTCTAGCGACATCTACACTCTTTCCTTTTAATAGTGAGTCTTAGGGATGGTGGTTCTAGTCATCTTCATTAAACTGTAGACAGAACACGGGGTAACGTCATTTTTAAAAACTAGCTCTTTCAATTCCTAGTGTTTTACTAGCACAGCCAACCAGATTCATGGGATAGTTGTAGAGCTCATCATTTGAGTTGTGCTATGAATCAATTAATGAGTCTCTTTAATGAAATATCATGAAAATACTAGATGACTAAACATCATTTTTATTCTCCAGCGTTTACAAGGCCTTTAATTCTAGAATTGATAGGATGTATAGAATACAGTGTCATATTGTGTCATAAGTATGTACAAGGAATTATATAAATAATTAAACAGTATTACAGTGCGTTATGTAAGTTACATTCAGACATTTCTATTACTGATTTCTGACACTAGTGAGAAGAGAGATCCCTAACAGGGTAAGTACTATCACGTCTTGTCAGAGGTGAAGGAAGGGTTCCCCAATCAGATAGATCTGTGCCGGGACAGAGGATTGAACCCCGGACCCCTAGAACAGAAGTCTAATTTGAGGGGGGTCGTGCGACTCTGTGTTGCGAGCAATGTTTTGTTCTGGTTTATCTACTATTTCTCTTGTCGTGTGCTCCCCTCATTCGGTATGATAACGGAGCCTACGTAACAAAGTGTTTGGTTCGATTATCGAGTTTGCCAGTTTTATATTTGCGCTGATACAATATCAACAGAAATTGTTTAAAATACACATAAATAATTTGAGAAAAAGAGAGTGCATATTAATTTCGTTAAATAGTTAAAAATCAATTTAAAATTATTTTAGCTCAGAAACTAGTGTTTTTTTTAGCGCCACGTCCTTACTACCTTTTCAGGTTATAGGCATATATAGGCCTACTAAGTGTGTTAATGAGTTAGGTTTGAGGAAGGGTGAATTTAGAGTAAGTGTCCCCATATTTGCGTGGAGAAAAGTGGAGAACCATTTAAAAAAACACCTTCAGTATCCCCGACTGTCATCGGTGGTCTGGTCTATTACGGGGTGACGCCTTACACCATGTGACCAACGAAGTAGGTTTATTGGTTATAATAAAATATATTTTAAATAAAACTTTTTGTTTTAACAGTACTACAACTTTACATTGGTGGGTTATTTGTTATCTCAAGCGGTTGCGGATATATGATCACTGACCAGTGAAGTGCCCTTAAATTCATTTTCATGGAAACATGAGAGTTGCCGTTTGGTTTGTAGGGTCAAACGAAACAGTATCTAAGAACATCATTATATTGGATTTCGATCAAATCTAGTTTTTCTCCTTTTATCTGTTAGCCAACCATGACTCTCAACGTAATATGCATCCACCACAACTACCAGGGGAAATTGTAGTGGATTGTAGTGGTGGGTTCATCAGGTTAAGTGCAATAAGGCGTTGTCTTCCACCTAGCTGCGATGTAATCACTATCGTATTAACTTTGTTCTGTCAATAAATATCTGTCATCAACAAACCATATTTAGTAAAATTACCAGTGTTCCCCCAAAATCTCACCGATGTGAGACAGATGCTAGCCATGATGTGATACAAGTAATAACCATGATGTGAGACAAGTGCTAACCATGATGTGAGACAGGTAATAACCATGATGTGAGACAGATGCTAGCCATGATGTGATACAGGTAATAACCATGATGTGAGACAGATGCTAGCCATGATGTGATACAAGTAATAACCATGATGTGAGACAGATGCTAGCCATGATGTGATACAAGTAATAACCATGATGTGAGACAGATGCTAACCATGATGTGAGACAGATGCTAACCATGATGTGAGACAGATGCTAACCATGATGTGAGACAGGTGTTAACCATGTTATGAGACAGGTGTTAACCATGATGTGAGACAGATGCTAACCATGATGTGAGACAGATGCTAACCATGATGTGAGACAGGTGTTAACCATGATGTGAGACAGGTGCTAACCATGGTTAGAGACAGGTGCTAGCCATGGTGTGATACAGGTAATAACCATGATGTGAGACAGGTGCTAACCATGATGTGAGACAGGTACTAACCATGATGTGAGACAGGTGCTAACCATGATGTGAGACAGGTAATAACCATGATGTGAGACAGGTGCTAGCCATGATGTGATACAAGTAATAACCATGATGTGAGACAGGTGCTAACCATGATGTGAGACAGGTGCTAACCATGATGTGAGACAGGTGCTAACCATGATGTGAGACAGGTGTTAACCATGATGTGAGACAGGTGCTAACCATGATGTGAGACAGGTGCTAACCATGATGTGAGACAGGTGCTAACCATGATGTGAGACAGGTGCTAACCATGATGTGAGACAGGTGCTAACCATGATGTGAGACAGGTGCTAACCATGATGTGAGACAGGTGCTAACCATGATGTGAGACAGGTGCTAACCATGATGTGAGACAGGTGCTAACCATGATGTGAGACAGGTGCTAACCATGATGTGAGACAGGTGCTAACCATGATGTGAGACAGGTGCTAACCATGATGTGAGACAGGTGCTAACCATGATGTGAGACAGGTGCTAACCATGATGTGAGACAGGTGCTAACCATGATGTGAGACAGGTGCTAACCATGATGTGAGACAGGTGCTAACCATGATGTGAGACAGGTGCTAACCATGATGTGAGACAGGTGCTAACCATGATGTGAGACAGGTGCTAACCATGATGTGAGACAGGTGCTAACCATGATGTGAGACAGGTGCTAACCATGATGTGAGACAGGTGCTAACCATGATGTGAGACAGGTGCTAACCATGATGTGAGACAGGTGCTAACCATGATGTGAGACAGGTGCTAACCATGATGTGAGACAGGTGCTAACCATGATGTGAGACAGGTGCTAACCATGATGTGAGACAGGTGCTAACCATGATGTGAGACAGGTGCTAACCATGATGTGAGACAGGTGCTAACCATGATGTGAGACAGGTGCTAACCATGATGTGAGACAGGTGCTAACCATGATGTGAGACAGGTGCTAACCATGATGTGAGACAGGTGCTAACCATGATGTGAGACAGGTGCTAACCATGATGTGAGACAGGTGCTAACCATGATGTGAGACAGGTGCTAACCATGATGTGAGACAGGTGCTAACCATGATGTGAGACAGGTGCTAACCATGATGTGAGACAGGTGCTAACCATGATGTGAGACAGGTGCTAACCATGATGTGAGACAGGTGCTAACCATGATGTGAGACAGGTGCTAACCATGATGTGAGACAGGTGCTAACCATGATGTGAGACAGGTGCTAACCATGATGTGAGACAGGTGCTAACCATGATGTGAGACAGGTGCTAACCATGATGTGAGACAGGTGCTAACCATGATGTGAGACAGGTGCTAACCATGATGTGAGACAGGTGCTAACCATGATGTGAGACAGGTGCTAACCATGATGTGAGACAGGTGCTAACCATGATGTGAGACAGGTGCTAACCATGATGTGAGACAGGTGCTAACCATGATGTGAGACAGGTGCTAACCATGATGTGAGACAGGTGCTAACCATGATGTGAGACAGGTGCTAACCATGATGTGAGACAGGTGTTAACCATGATGTGAGACAGGTGCTAACCATGATGTGAGACAGGTGCTAACCATGATGTGAGACAGGTGCTAACCATGATGTGAGACAGGTGCTAACCATGATGTGAGACAGGTGTTAACCATGATGTGAGACAGGTGCTAACCATGATGTGAGACAGGTGCTAACCATGATGTGAGACAGGTGCTAACCATGATGTGAGACAGGTGTTAACCATGATGTGAGACAGGTGCTAACCATGATGTGAGACAGGTGCTAACCATGATGTGAGACAGGTGCTAACCATGATGTGAGACAGGTGTTAACCATGATGTGAGACAGGTGCTAACCATGATGTGAGACAGGTGCTAACCATGATGTGAGACAGGTGCTAACCATGATGTGAGACAGGTGTTAACCATGATGTGAGACAGGTGCTAACCATGATGTGAGACAGGTGCTAACCATGATGTGAGACAGGTGCTAACCATGATGTGAGACAGGTGTTAACCATGATGTGAGACAGGTGCTAACCATGATGTGAGACAGGTGCTAACCATGATGTGAGACAGGTGCTAACCATGGTTAGAGACAGGTGCTAGCCATGGTTAGAGACAGGTGCTAGCCATAGTTAGAGACAGGTGCTAGCCATAGTTAGAGACAGGTGCTAACCATGGTTAGAGACAGGTGCTAACCATGGTTAGAGACAGGTGCTAGTCATAGTTAAAGACAGGTGCTAACCATGGTTAGAGACAGGTGCTAACCATGGTTAGAGACAGGTGCTAGCCATAGTTAGAGACAGGTCCTAGCCATGGTTAGAGACAGCTGCTAACAATGGTTAGAGACAGGTGCTAGCCATAGTTAGAGACAGGTCCTAGCCATGGTTAGAGACAGGTGTTAACTATGGTTAGAGACAGGTGTTAACTATGGTTAGAGACAGGTGTTAACTATGGTCTGTCTGTCTGTCGGTCTGTACTCGGCCTAGAGCCGGATACATTTTACCGATCGTGCTAAAACTTTGTATAAAGGCTTTTTATAAGTTTCCACAGAGGAGTTTTTGGAATAATTAGATATCTAGCCCAAAAATTAAGGGTAGTTTACTTATGGGTGAAAAGAGGAAAAAATTATTTTCTCAAAATACGCACTGACTTTTATTTAACATTAAAAACAAAATAACAATTCTTATTTTCTTAATAAAATGAGTTCGAGGCCATCTTAAATCAATTTGGATCATATTTACGTTACTATTTCAGATATGAAATAACTTATCATTGAATTGTTGTAGTTTATTATTGCATTGTATTGTATTACATTGTAATTTCACCATTAGTAAATGTCTAGGCCATGTTGGGAATAGAGATCTGAACCCTTAACTCAGAAGACAGACACGCTACCAACTCAGCTAAGGTGATGGTTGATCGTAGACACACAATCACACATATCAAGGAAATATGTCATTAAAGATTACTAACGTAGTCAACCATGAAAATATGAGGATTAAATTGAACAAAATGCATTACAAGCGCGTGGAAAGAGGAGGGGAAAAGCCGATTCGTAAATGTATTGTGTGAGTTCAATCTGTTTGATGATATCGGTGAGTTGATACCGCTACTCGTGGGGACAGCCGTGTGAGGCTAACATAAAGTAACACGGTAATGTAACATATTTATTAGAAACATCTACAAGCTCTCGACACCACAGAAAGACATTTTCAACAGATCTTCTCACTTTATAACTAGATAAGGAAATAAAGTGTTTGTGTAGTTGTGGGATTGTTTCCCTGATTTAAGAATCTCGGAGATTGTTAAAGGAAATGGCCGCTAAGATACTTTTCTCAACTATTGGGTTGCGTAGTATTTTAAGTGAAAGTTTAGCTCTTGACACTGGTTCTTTGAAGGAGAAATTATCCAGGGATGACTCGCAGTCTTGTTGGAGCCCCGCGGCACTAGGTTCGAATCCTGTGAGTAGATCTGGGAAGGATGGCCGCTTTCAGGCGGTCAATAAATACGGAGGTGATTTACTCACCCCGCCAGGCACAACAATTCACTTTTTGGCATAAATGAATTAAACAGGGGCCACAGGGGCCCGGACCCACCAACACTTTTTGAACATAACAAAATTATTTTTCTTTCTTTTTATTGTATAACATATTTTGTAAAAACATATCTACAAAAAGAGAACCATTCGATTCGTTATATAATATTCCAGTCCCAAGAGGATTCATTCCTCGCCCCAAGCGTCACGTGACTCTACTAGCGCTTGCGACTCCAATGACTAATATAGAAGCTGACATGGGCCAGCCCCTCTCAGATAATCCCCGTCGTCCAGTGGGAGATCTCTCTCAAGTCTATTTCCTCGCGAGTTCAACAGTAGCTAATAGGGCCGGTCTGAGCGAGCCCGCGATTTATAAATGTGGCTTATATTTTGTTTAAGCGTGTATGGGTATTTAGTTTAGTATTTATTAAACACCCAATTAGTGAGACGACGAATGAAAGTGATTAATTAAAATGAATGAAGTCAATTCTTTGTATTTTAAAACTAAGTTTTTTCTTTAAAACTGCAAGAAACACTTGAAATTAAACGGTTAGGAGCACATCAGCCCAGTGACTTTACATTTATGTAGATGGATGGCAAGAAAAAAAATAACTTTTTCTGATGCTTGGTTTGGAAAAAAATGTTATTAAATGCGAGTAAAGCTAAAACGGAGATTATTTTGTTTTATTGTTTATTATTTGGTGGTGTGGGGCTGTGGACAAGGGTAGGTTGTAAGAATCTTAAACATTTAATTGAAAGAATTAAAAAACATGAGGAATGTTTAATTCATTTTGAGAATGTATGAAGTTTTAAAACATGTGAAAACGTTAATATTGCGTCACAGATAAGCTCCACGGTCGGAGCGTAGTTTCAATACGTTCCTTTGAACACCGCGCGACAAGACCGGTTAGATTCACTGGGTGTTTATTCTATACATTAGGAAGAAATTGATGGATTTTCAAACTTCTCCAACAGAGTCATCGATATCTCTGCAAGTCAGAAGAACAGACGTGCCCAAATTTTGTACAAATAAAGAAATAGTGTCATCCCTTGGAATGTTTTATTCAAAACTTGTATTATTTTATTCTTTCTCTTTGTGGGATTAAAGAAAATGTAAATGATTTTAATTTAATAGTACGCGGTGAGAAAAAATCATTACTTGTAAGCTTTGACCTGGCCACACAAAAAATAAATATTATGCGTCGCCATTTTAGCATGCTGGTCACAATTACGAAACTATATAAATAAACTTATTAATAAATTTAATTATAATTTTATATTAATATCCATTCATATGCAATAGGGACCTAATAATAATCGATGTATTACGTACCTAACTGGGGCCCGAACACAAGACGATAGAGTCTAGCATATGAGTATTTAGAACGATCAAAGACTATATTGGACCAGTCAGGATCCGATCTTGGTCTGGTGACATGTACTACGTACTATTACACCACCAGACTATTTAGGGTGTGTCTCAAGACGTAGTAACATGAACCAACAGACAAACTAGGTGGCCTTTATGTCCTAGGATAGAACAGTTTGAATCAAATTTAGATGACATGGTTTTGTGTGTTTGTTATTGGAATATTTATATATTAAAAAATGCAAATTAAAGCCGTTTTACTATGTTTTAGCGCAATTAGTTTTAAATATTGTTATAATATAGTGTGATAGCTAGTTTAAATGTTGCTATGGTAGAGTGTGATAGCTAGTTTAAATGTTGCTATGGTAGAGTGTGATAGCCAGTTTAAATGTTGCTATGGTAGAGTGTGATAGCTAGTTTAAATATTTCTATGGTAAAGTGTGATAGCCAGTTTAAATATCTATATGGTAAAGTGTGATAGCTAGTTTAAATGTTGCTATGGTAGAATGTGATAGCCAGTTTAAATGTTGCTATGGTAGAGTGTGATAGCTAGTTTAAATGTTGCTATGGTAGAATGTGATAGCCAGTTTAAATGTTGTTATGGTAGAGTGTGATAGTCAGTTTAAATGTTGCTATGGTAGAGTGTGATAGTCAGTTTAAATGTTGCTATGGTAGAATGTGATAGCTAGTTTAAATGTTGCTATGGTAGAGTGTGATAGTCAGTTTAAATATGTATATGGTAAAGTGTGATAGCTAGTTTAAATGTTGCTATGGTAGAATGTGATAGCCAGTTTAAATATTGCTATGGTAGAGTGTGATAGTCAGTTTAAATGTTGCTATGGTAGAATGTGATAGCCAGTTTAAATGTTGCTATGGTATAGTGTGATACCCAGTTTAAATATTTATATGGTAAAGTGTGATAGCCAGTTTAAATATTTATATGGTAAAGTGTGATCGCCAGTTTAAATGTTCTTATGGTAGAGTGTGATAGCCAGTTTAAATGTTGTTATGGTAGAGTGTGATAGCCAATTTAAATGTTGCTATGGTAAAGTATGATAGCCAGTTTAAATGTTGCTATGTTAAAGTGTGATAGCCAGTTTAAATGTTGTTATGGTAGAGTGTGATAGCCAGTTTAAATGTTGTTATGGTAGAGTGTGATAGCCAGTTTAAATATTTATATGGTAAAGTGTGATAGCCAGTTTAAATATTTATATGGTAAAGTGTGATCGCCAGTTTAAATGTTACTATGGTAGAGTGTGATAGTCAGTTTAAATATGTATATGGTAAAGTGTGATAGCCAGTTTAAATGTTGTTATGGTAGAGTGTGATAGCCAGTTTAAATGTTGTTATGGTAGAGTGTGATAGCCAGTTTAAATGTTGTTATGGTAAAGTATGGTAGTATATATGGGAGAGAAAAGTCACAAACACAGACTATTCGATTACTTGCATAATTTTATATTAGAATAGGTAAAATAAACGCAAATTTGTGAAATATGTTTGAGAATTGACTATGAAGAAATATTCTTGAACATTTTAAATTACTTTTGTAATAATTGGTTGTTATTATGTTGAACATAACATAGACCCAATTTGGAATTTTACCTTTGTAATAACATGGTTTTATCAAGGCTTTATGCTCATTAATAAAAAATTAATACGGTTAATAAGCTATTATTTCAAGAGTGAATAATTTTTATATTCTTTTAGCTGTAGTCGCAATGTGTTTCAAGGTACTTCATAGTTCTTTCTTCTTTGGGAGTAAACAAATGTATAAGGAGCCAGTGGGGCAATACAATGCAATACATACGTAGTGTAGACAATTCTAGAAGATAAAGCTCTTATGTATCGGGAGCTCAACCCCTACTCTTGGCCAATATTTCTTAGATTATACAGGATGGGGCAGAAAGGATCGACACATTTAATATCATTATATCTTTACTATTTTAACTACTAAATGCTTCAAATCAAACTTAAAATAACGAAAAAAGCTTGACAATTTATCTACATCCTCTTAAATTATTCGTTTGAAAAAATTAATAACAATGTCTTTAAGAAGGCCACAATTATATGCAATGCCTTGTTGTAAGCGGTTCTCGAATCTTGGACTGTTTTTGCACATTTTTTTTAGGATCGGTTCAACTTGCACCCCACAAGAAAAAATCCAGAGCTGTTAAGTGAGGTGAACGTGGTGGCCAGGGAATGCCCCCAAATCGTGAAACAAGGGGCCTGGGAAACATTTTGAGAAGCACCCACCTTGATGTTTGACCTTTCTGAACCCTGAAATACAACAGAAGGTCTTTCAATTGAGGTGATGATTCTCAAAATGTTTCCTCGGCGCCTCATTTCATGATTTGATGACATTCCCACGTTCAATAGACTTGAGGGTGTGTGGCCCAAAATTAATAATATTAGCAGGTCTTCTTAAACCAAACTTGGATCAGTGTATTAAATATAGACTCAATATGTATTTTAAGCACAGTGTTTACTCAACGTTTGAAGTTTTGGCATCTAATGCAACCATTATTAGAAAAACTAAATAACGCAAAGATTTCATATTTGGTAAATTAGAATTATTTGAGGAGGTTTATTAATTGAAATAAATATTATTTCAATGAACCTTCAATTAATATCGTAAGAAATTGCCAAATAAATGCAATATTCAATTAATTATCTTGTATACTTAGACGTGTGTAATAGATGGGGGAAGTAAATCAATTAACGCCGACTAGGCTACTTTTAACTTTATATTGGTACTTCAGTCACATTAATATTCAATCTGAAACTCATGAAAACTGATACGAGCTGAGGTGCTGCATATTTTGCCCCCGGAATTTGAAAATATATCTGATACAAGCCCGCAATAGCCGAAACAGAACGGTGTTTGTCATGTTTGTGAAGCTCATCACCCTGACCCAACACTATCTCTCTTTAGGGATTGTTACCAGGCTCTCCACCGGTGTCAAGTCAGTGTAACAAGTGCCACGATTAATGAAAGGATGTTTCTCAATGTTGCTCAGTGTAATCTCATTTAATGTCTTTAGGGATGTGTAAAGTGTAATAGTAGTGGAAATAACGTTTCTATTATTTTAAAATATGGCCCCACAAAAGTTTAAAGATGGCAAAAGAGATGTAAAGAGAAAAAGTAATGAGCATTTCTGGGCAATAAAACGCTTTTATGAAGAAATTCGGAAAGCCCAAGCCGCTAATAAGTTGGTGAAATGACTTCAACCTATATTATATTATCGAACTTAAATAATTAACCTTTTTTTGAAGATTCTTTTTTTAATCTGGAACCAAATCCGGAACCTCCAACTTAGCACGTCAATATCTTATCACTGAGCTATCTAGAACTAATCCTGTGTTAGGGTCATTTATTGCTCATATTTAAAGGATTAGTCAGTAATAAATGTGTAAAATCGTCAGCCATTTAATAACAATCAGAAACACACTCCATCGTTGATCCACGGCGGCTTTGTGCTGCCGTTTGAACAATTTTTATTAATTTTAAATGGTTTCTTGGATATAATTTGTAAAGCAGAAGTCACCAACCTTTATTTAGCTGCGGGCCTTATAAATCTTTTACCAAAACGCTGTAAACCACTTAATAACTATTTAGCAAATAATTTTAGAAAACATTTTGAAGAATGACCTTGAACAAAGAATACAGCGTGAGATGAAAACCTATATTTGAGTTACGTTAGTATGTATGCACAATTGTGCATTATGTTAAATAAATAAATATAAATTACTTTTTAGTCATATCGACCATGGAATGAAGTTTGTAGGTTAATATATTATCTCTTATATATAATTTGATGAGCCCGTTTCCGGTAATAGAAGTTATGAGGAAATTACTGAACAGATCTAGACAAACGACCACTCATTTCAACGGTTAGGAGTCCAAGATGTCGGGAAAAATAGTAGTTTTCTACGAAAACCCAGTTTTCACCAATAATCTTCAGTTTTCCATTCTTTATTTAATCAGCATGGAAACCGTTATTTGGTGTAAGGCTGTAAATCTCTAAATAAAATATATCTCTTTGGCTAATAAATAATAACTCAATCTTCATTAATTGTTGGTCCGAACACATCACAATTTTCTCTTTGTATGCAAGTCATGACACATCTATATTGAAATTCCTAAACTGAGCAAACATTTCTTATTTTATTTGAATGGTGTTATCATTAATTCGCATTTAAATCAATAATATTGAGCATAATTCGGAAAATTAAAAGGTTAAGTTGTAAAGTTCGTGAAAATATTGTCTGCGTTTTGTTTCGCGCATGATATAATTATTTTTAAATATGTTTTGGTATGGATTGTAAGTCCAAAAACCATAAAATTATCTTGAATAATGTTTAGGAAAATATCCATTTTAACTATCTCAGTATGAGTTTTAGTGTTTATTTTTCTTTCTTCCAAATAATGGGTTTTATGTTCAGTTTGTTCAAATAGTAACACAATACAAATATATAAATTAAGCTCTGTTTTCATTTTACCGCTTAATTTAGAAGGTATATTTAAAATTAATAATGTTTTGTGTACCGCATATATCTTTCCACATTCTCTCTCTCTATCATACTCTCACACTCTCACAAACTCTATAAAACACTTTCTTTAATATAATATTTTCTCTTTCACACGTTATCCCTCTTTCTGTCACACACTCTCACGCACACACACGCTCTATCACACAATTTCTCTCACAAAATTTTACACGCTTTATTTCCCTCACACACACACACACACTTTCCCTCTTCGTCCAGTATGTATCTCTCTAACACATACACATACTCCCAGTATCTCTCTAACACATACACATACTCTCAGTATCTCTTGCACAAACTCCCTAGATCTTTCTCAATTGCTCATTCTCAGTTTCTTACGCTCACTTTCTTACATCTCACACTCTCACTCTCATTTTAATTTATTTTAATTTAATGTTTACTAAATTTGATACGATAACATTTGATAGACCGTTAGAATGCATATTTGACCAACAAAATTGTGGTTGTAACCAATGTGTGGTTGTTTACATACAAAACCTTATTCAATATCTGTTTATAATCTTTCATTCTCATACTAATTATATAAACGTTATCAAAATAATTCACCTGTTTAATTCTAAGTGTGGTCGCTTTGGTCAGAGAGAAATTATCAACCATTGTCAGGCCGCACGTTTTCTGGAGCTACATCTCTATTACGTTTCAGCTTGTACTCCCATTCACCCTTCACCTACAGTCGCCCTTTGTAATGTCAATAAGAAAGAGGAAAACAAAACTAAGACACTTTTTACTTATTTTTTTAATCTGCGCATATTACTAGCTGTTCAATTAGACGCATGTATTGATAGTTACTGTAATAGAGTAGGGATGAGGTAGGAAGAATTTAGAGATAATCTATGCGTATTTGAGGGGAATTAGAGTGAGAAACCATTTAGGAAAAAACACTCTAATTATATCAAATTGGGATTCGAGCCCCGATCTCCCCGTCATCAGCAGGCCAGTCTAAGATGAATGTGACGCCTTAAACTATTCATCCACTGAGCGGGTAAGAAACTTCCTATCTGAAGGCGAAGAACAAAGCTGGCTGCTAGTTCTCAAATATATTATATATTTAGGTTGCAATCCTATACAAGGTTTGCTGTATTTGTTGGGTGAAGGCTGAATCTAGAGCCCTTTCTACCAAGCCGTATATTATAGACCCCCAAATATGCGTCAAGAATTGTTGAATATAAGTTAATGTTACAATATTAGACGGTTTTCATAAAAATAGAACTCAGAATACAGGAATGTTAATTTAAAGGAAAAATACCTTGTTGCAATCTTTAAACTTTCTTTTGGGGTGAACCCTTACATTACAGCCATCACACAGTCAGGTAGATGTCTCATTGATATTTTACCTTACATTGCAACCATCACACAGTCAGATGGATGTCTCATTGATATTTTACCTTACATTGCAACCATCACACAGTCAGATGGATGTCTCATTGATATTTTACCTTACATTGCAACCATCACACAGTCAGATGGATGTCTCATTGATATTTTACCTTACATTGCAACCATCACACAGTCAGATGGATGTCTCATTGATATTTTACCTTACATTGCAACCATCACACAGTCAGATGGATGTCTCATTGATATTTTACCTTACATTGCAACCATCACACAGTCAGATGGATGTCTCATTGATATTTTACCTTACATTGCAGCCATCACACAGTCAGATGGATGTCTCATTGATATTTTACCTTACATTGCAGCCATCACACAGTCAGATGGATGTCTCATTGATATTTTACCTTACATTGCAGCCATCACACAGTCAGATGGATGTCTCATTGATATTTTACCTTACATTGCAGCCATCACACAGTCAGATGGATGTCTCATTGATATTTTACCTTACATTGCAGCCATCACACAGTCAGATGGATGTCTCATTGATATTTTACCTTACATTGCAGCCATCACACAGTCAGATGGATGTCTCATTGATATTTTACCTTACATTGCAGCCATCACACAGTCAGATGGATGTCTCATTGATATTTTACCTTACATTGCAGCCATCACACAGTCAGATGGATGTCTCATTGATATTTTACCTTACATTGCAGCCATCACACAGTCAGATGGATGTCTCATTGATATTTTACCTTACATTGCAGCCATCACACAGTCAGATGGATGTCTCATTGATATTTTACCTTACATTGCAGCCATCACACAGTCAGGTGGATGTCTCATTGATATTTTACCTTACATTACAGCCATCACACAGTCAGGTGGGTGTCTAATTGATATTTTACCTTACATTGCAGCCATCACACAGTCAGGTGGATGTCCCGGGTTCAGTCCATCAAAAAACGTAGATTATTTCTGCCACTCACCTGAAACAACATAAAGAATTACCATTAACAATGAGCTTTTAAATATATATTTCTACAAAAACATGTTAGAAATTATTAAAATTAGAACCTAAATCAGCAATAATATTAGTGGAATATTAGTGATTTTACATATTTTAAATTTTATAAAGTGATCGCAAACAAAACTAAATGAAACTAATCTTAATCATTGTTAAAATATGTAATATTAGCATAAAAATGGATATTATTAAGGTTTTTTCCCAATAAGGATAGTGAAAGTGTTTATATTTAAAAAAAAATTATATCAGCAAACAGTTTAGAAACTACTTAAATCCTCGAATAGACCCCTCACAGTTTTTGTACAGTTAATTTTACTGATTTTCCACCCACGGTTTTTGACTCTTGTATTAAAAATGTATGTGCATAGCTTAAATATTATATTATTATAAATTAATAAAGCATAGAAAATAAGTTGGTTGTTTTGCGAAACCTTATGAATTATTTGGTTGACCCAACATACCACCAATTTATCGATACGAAAGGGGGACTTCAATCCTCTTTTACTTTTCCAGCCCGCCCCTAATTAAGGTACGTGAACACGAAGAAACATTAGTACAAATGTATTGAGGAGTCAGGTCGATCGAGATCTACCGGTCATCCGCGACCGCTAGTTTGGTCGATCTCCTGGAAAATCGATTAAAAAAAGAGAAAGAAAATGAAAGAGAGTGTTTGCAGATTTTTCTCAAATCAACATTGTAAAATGGAAATATCGAAGTTGTCTGACTGGTGACCATTTACATTTCTACCTTTGTTTATGAGAGAATAATTATGAACTCCTATTCAACAAACTATCCTGAGATGATGCGGTGTCCCGCATCAACTTCAAAGCAAGTGTTTGATGAGAAAGACTATAAGTTCTTATACACAATATAATTTTATTTTTTTACTAATGGATCAAACAATATATGGGAAGAGCGGGTATAACGGCCTAGCTAAGGTTCTCTGAAGTTTTTAACTGACTTTCAAGCGATACAGAAACTTAAAAATCATAGAATATACACATCAACCATCCTAGTTCACGAAAGAATTTTTTTTGTGGTTGGAAAAAGGGAAAGTACCTAAATAATCAATTTCCCAAAAAGAACCTAAGTGGCCATTATGCACACAGGGGTAGGGAATAATTGCCACATAGCTGAAAAGTGGTAAAGAAATTGAGAAAACGGGTTTTAAATTAGAAAAAAAAAATATTTTAAGGAAATGTTTACTTATTTAAAGTAAAAACTATATAATTTTAAACACGGCCTCTTTATACGGCCTCTTCCCCGACACCAGCACTCGGTTCATGGGCCCACAAACCACATCCTTGGAACTTGATCCAACGTTCATTGGAAGTTTAAGCTGAAATTTTTTTTCCAACAATATAAACATTCTGAATCTTAGTCATCATCGATGTCTTCAAACAGGTTTCTTTTACCAGTGTTGATACGGGGTTTCTTAGTTTTTTTCTTAGGATTTTTATTAATAGTCTTTGCATTCTTTTTATCTTCAGCTATTTTCCGTTTCATATCTTTTTCTTTTGCTTCCTTACCAGCTTTCTTGGCTAACATATCCTTCCGCGCATTGTTTTTACGTTTTGCTTCAGATACAAGGGGCACAGGGGAAATATCCTCAGGATGGATGTAAAGTGATGACCCCAGTTGTGGATCATAAGTTTTATCTGGGACGGAGGTATTACTGCTCAACGATCCAGCTTGCAATGAAGGAGCGGCAGTCCTGTCGGTGGGCGGTGGTTCAATAGCATTTACTGCTGGTGCAGTGGTATTCCCGTTACTTCTGCTGCAGCAAAGTCTTCTTCTGAGAGAATGTTTTCATTGAGTGGTTCAATGCCACATTTGCTAATTCCATTCACTGCATTGATTGGAACAGCAGTCTTCATGTAGGCTTACCCAAAAAGATGACTCACCTGAAATTGCGTCAATGTTCGCCCGGGGTTGTTCCTTAAAAACCGTTCGATTGCTTGAACGTGAAAAGTGTTCAGGGGCCCCATGAAAGATACGTCCAAGGGCTGCAGTTTATGGCTGCAGTGAGGTGGTATGCACACCGTAGCTGTATGATTAGACCTGGCAAGCCTAATGAACTCAATGTTTTAGTATGAGTGCTACGCCCATCTAATATCAACAATACTGGATCATCCTCTAGAAAATGCATAAACCATTGTACAAAAATCTCTGCATCCATCCAGTAGGGTCGCAAGTAAATGCAGTCCCAGGAGGAGCTCCATCCGTCAATTCAGCCTTCATCCGAACCCGAGGAAAGATAATGAAAGGCGGGGTGTGGGAGGGGGGGTAGATGCCCCCAGCTGACATACACAGTCTCGTCAACATTGAAAACTCAATGGGTTGGGTAATTGTGTTTGCCTCTTTTCTCGATCAGGATGTCAAAATTTTCTTAACGGCAACCTTGTTAAAACCACTACCTCTTGCTGAAGAAGTTGGCTCAGGTGACCTTATCGTTAACTTTGGATGGCGTTTCTGGAAACCAGCGATCCTGATATCTTTATTAAAATTATGAGGAAGGTTGTTCTTCTCAGCAAGTTCAAATGCTGAACTTAAGCATTTTACAGTTAGCAAAATTTTAGTCACACTCCTTAATTTAAAAGTAATTCTTTTGTAATAATGTAGTATGTCATTGCAGTGAAATGATCTTAAAAATATATAATGTATCTGCAAAACCTAAAAACACCGTCACCGTCGATGGCCCAATACTGTACTGTCCCATTTTTGAGTGCCTAAGTGACGATTATAATAAATAATCATGAGGCTTGCAATTCAGTTAAAACTAAAGCCCTGAAACAGGATTAGAATAACACAATAAAAGTTCATTTTATTTAGAACACGATAGAAATATTGTTTGATTTAACAGCAAACTAACGTAAGGAAAGTGTCCAATTACAACATTAATTTAGTCTGAATTCCAACGATGAGGTGATTTTGCCAGTTCATCTAGAACTTCGTCCGGAGAGATGATTATTTCTCAACGTATATTTAACATCGCTAAGCCATTCAGCCTTTGCTGCCCTGTTGTATTTCTCAAGTAATCTCCGAGAAGTTGAGAGCAATCTTTCACTGGTGCTTGTTGATACTAGCAAGGTTATTAAGATTTTCAACAAAGTACTGATCATTGGGAATAATAGTTCATAGCCTTTCTTAAGCTTATCTTCAATTCATTCCCTCCCTCGTGCCACATGTAAAGTTCACCAATTGCTGTCACATCACTACACTGCAAATCTTGCCTGTAAAAAGAAACCAGCCTTTTCGTCTGTTCCTCCTCTACTTCCTGTGTTGGCATCAGGCACATAAAACTGCCAAGCACTTCTTGATGGGTCAAGAAACGAGTTTTTAATTGACTTGCAAAATGATCCAAAAACGGCAAAAAATTACAACTCTGAAGTAAACCTCATCGAAGTCTACTTTTACGTTACACCTCTGTGTTTGTCTGGTAGATAGTCTTGGTGTAACAAGATTTGAACCAAACAGTTCAGCCAGTATTTTATCTGATTCATAAATAGCTGAAAATTCAATTTCGGCATTGTTTCTTATTTCTTGATTTTTTTTTCCTTGGGCTGATTTACCGCGGTAATGGCAGCTATAAGATCTACATTCTCAAGTTGCAATGCTCGGAAAAGTGGTAAGTTTAAAGAGAAAACTTTTGCTAACACCTATAGAGTAATTATAATCATCTAATTTTGTATGACACACTGAAGTTGAACTGCTGATGATGTGTGGTCAAATTTTTACAAGTTAGATCAGACAAATGCACAAAATGAAGAAAATCTTCTCTAATTTGGTCGTTGTAAATGTCTCTGGCACCAATTGATAATTATTATTGTTCTTGTGTTGACATGTCAGTTGTTTCATCCACTATGACTGTAAAACATTTAGCAGAATGCATAATATCAACTAGCTTTTCCAACATGATGCCATTACATGGAGCTATGATCTCATTTTGAGTGTTTGGTGCTAAGTAAAGGGCATTTTTTGAAATTTTCTCTAAATGATTCTTTAGAATAAGATTTCCGGAAAAAACTCGAAATAGTAAGAGAGCTTGGATACTTCCTTCATTTTCTGTAGAGCACTCATTTAAATAAAGATCTCCATGGTCTCTGTGAGCTTGGAGTTCGATTCCCTGCCAGCCACAAAATATAACGGTCTCGATGATGGGTAAAACTACTCTTATTTTTTCCAGTATTTTCTGTCGGATTGCTTAATTTTGAAAAAGTTCAACGCTAGGTTGATTTATTTTCTCAACATTTGACCAAGAGAAAGCTACTTTAATGGTACCTAGTGTTCTCATGATAGTTAAACTGCATCTTTCCATCGATTAAACGGTTTCTTCTACAAAACACTCAACATCTTGGAACCTCTTCTACCTCCAATAGATGAAGACAGCGAACAACGAATAAGGTGAGATTTCCTCTTGGTGATAAATGATCAACAGCAGCACATATCGACCAATTAAGCATCACACATTGGTGATCACGCCATTCCAGTCGACAGAATCGTAACGTATGCTATTTAAACAAAAATACCATGATTTGGATAACTTAGTTCTCCTAAAGTTCGTATGTTTGCTGGCACGTGCCAGTGTTCACACAATCTAAGATGTCAGACTAGCAATGGATATATAGTTTTCAAACAATACAAATAAGGTGCCAACCTAAAGTATGTTCTAAAGTCAAGTTTGCGATGTTCTTTATGTGGCTGATGATAAATTGGTTGACTGTGTTGCTAAATGTATTCTCTAAATCAGTAGTTGACCATGCATCACTCGGTGATATTCTAGAGGCACTGTGAACCTAACATATAACCAGAGTTTCCAGTCCATCACGTAACAAAACTACAAGTAGATCTGTGAGTCTTCTAGACTAGCAAATATTTCAAGTACTTTTGAGTGTGAGCAAAATAACCTTGATCGGTCACAATCGGTAATGTTAGAAGGAATTTGAATAATAGCTTATATTTATTCAATTTGTTAAATAGAAGTGTGGGAAAAATAATATTTGGGAAAGTTTTATTTTAAAAAAAGAAGTAAAAATACACAGAAATATCAAAAGTAGAGTGGGGACACCTTTGGTAATTTTGGAACTAGATCGAGGCCCAAATAAGTTGCCAACCGCTTATATGGACTAATATAATATCACACTTATTACCTTCTCATATTCATAGAGTATGGTAAACTTGATAAAAATAAATCTAGAGTTTATGATGAATCTTTATGTTTTATGTGAACCCGAACCCAAAAATACCATAAAGAGAATTTTGCAATTCTGTCTCTCTGTCTGCCTGTCCCTGGCCACGAATCAAAAATAATTTAATGGGTTTTGTTTTGTTCAAATTTCACTCTTATATTTTAAAGGGCTATACCATAGGTTTTTTCCCCACCCTAGCCCTTCAATTAAGGATAGTTAGTTTACGGATAAATGATTATTTTTAAATTCCAACTTTTTGAAAATGTTTTTAATGATTTTGTTTAAAATGCATATCTAGGATTTTTTTGGCGTAACAAATAGCTCTGTGTATTTGGTTTTTGGACAAAAATTCGTTAAAGAGTTGTTTACTGATGGGGAATTTTTTTAAATTATAAATATTTCGTAAAAAAGCTAAGGACTTTGTTCAAAATGTATATCTGGAGATTGTGTAGTATGACAAATAACAATGTATACATAGTTTTGGGATAGAACCTTATTTATGGATAGTATATTGATGACTGATTTTTTTTTTTTTTTAAATAAAAATTTTCTAACGGTCCTAACTATTTGGTTTCAAATGGGTATATTGGAAGCGTTTGACACTACGAATAGCCCCGTATACTTTGTTTTTGGGATAGTAGTTTATTGAAGACCTTTTCTTTACTTTTCTTTACATCCATTATTGTTTCCATCCTGTGGTCAGTGTTTTATTCAAGCTGTCATATATTTTCCACCACCTGTCGTAGCTTCATGTGCCTTACAAACTATCTTAAGACTAGGACAAGCTCAACGTCCAGTCCCCGGCCATTAATTCAACACTGTGAAAGGGTAAACCCATTTCACCAATAACACAGTTCTTGGTCATGCCGGGAACTGAACCCGGGACCCTTATCTCAGTAGGCAGACACCTTACCGACTGAGTTAAGGTGTATTTACTGTAGAATGAGGTTTTAAAATTTAAAATATTTGTGAAAGTACCTATATCGATTTTGATCAGAAAAGATATCGGGGGACTACTTTATGTGATAAAAAAAATGTGTCTTTATTTTTCTAAAACAAATTAATCTAAGAATCGTCTACTTAGGGCAAATTATAATAAAATATGAAATATTTTGAATATTGCCTTAAAGATTGATTTCAAAATTTGTATTTAGGAGTATTTTTTCGTGATAAATAAGAATACTTTTTATTTTTACAAACTACAAAGATAATTTAAGGTATTTTACATGAAATGATTTTTGAAAATTTGAACAATTTAGTTTAAAGTCTACAGAAGAGGTTTTATTGTGATTAATAAGATGATTTGTTTTTATGTTTGTACATTTTCTTACAAGTTATAATAAACCACGTGAGAAGGTTGGTGCGATTGTGTGGTACAACTGTAGTTTATTACATTCCAGTGTGTACCAGTAGTTGCACTTGGGATGCATTCAAGAGGCCTGAACATGTATTAAACTATAGTAAATATTTCTATACACACTCTCTCCAAGCCAGCCCCCTGACACGACAGGGGGCTGCATTTCCAACGACATGACAATACCTGCTGATGTTTGATTTTGTCTGCTCTTACAATTTAACAAATATTGCTTTTTTTTAACGTAATATTTTCTAAATGTTAATTGATATCTGAAAAAACTAATTTATTTTCTCTCCGTATGGTTTGAAATTAATAAAATTATTCCATTCTCGCTATTGGAAACAGCTCTATGATTTGTCTACGACCTGCATCGGTGGGCACACTGATTAGAAGTCGGGCTCATATATTCTTGTTTGCAATGTTGGGGAGGTCAAATTTCGCATCCCAGCCTAGTTTACTTTGGGTAGTTTTGCAGTCTCCTTTCAAGCGAATGCCCTTCATGTGCTACCGTAACACTAGCGATCCTATACTTTATTTTCTTCCAGCGTACACCTTTTTTATTTTAGATATTTATTTATCCAAGAAAAATTCTTAAATATGTTTATATTTTTTCGTATTTGATTAATGAATACTCTATGAAAATGAATAAATTAATATTTTTCAAAATGTGATACACAACGTGTATCTAAAACATTGCATCAAACTTTGGCAGGCTATTCCTTGGGTGAAAATAGAATAATTCACATCAGCAACCCAGGGTCCATC